>JAMKCH010000581.1:0-41060 GCA_023653785.1 Ophioderma brevispina
TATTGAAACTAACTGTTAACACTCGCCTTACCAAGGGCCGGGGGGGGGGGGGGTGGTGGGTAAGCAGTCTTAGGTGAACTTTAACTTCGGTTAAGTTACCATTTAAAAGTTGTTGTCAAAGCTTGTTGATTAAAGTTACGACAAACTCTAGCCAAGTTAGCCAACAAATTACCTGGATATCTTTAGCTTCTTATTAATGCCCTATCTGTTTTGGGTATGTTGTTTTTATGTGTAACCAATATCTCTATTCTTCCAATGGCCTAGATAAAATTGAAGAAATTTAATATTTTGTTAAAATGTGCCAGTGCCGCTTTAAGGTAGAAACATGGCTAGTTTTTGCCCTCCTTTGCCACGCCTAACGGATTTTTGTTGGCAACGCTGTAAATGCTGCTTGCTCTCGATTGTTATTTCGAATTCTCGCTTTGAAGCTGGGGGTTCTCGCTTTCTAGCATTGCAGTTAGAGTTGTCTCTCTTGCTTGGTCTCACTCTCGGTCGATCTCAGTGTTTATACCAATGTATACGGCATGTGAGGTAAGTCATCTACAATGAGAATTGTATAAACCATGTTTAAGTAGATTTAATATTGGATAGGTCTTAAAAGTAAATATGTATAATAGGGCCATAAATGAGAGTCCTGTTCTCGAAGTTTGGTGAAGGTTTAAAGATGTTTATATAGTTTGTAGTATGCTGAAGCAGAATATTTGGGTTGAACCTCTGGGGAATGTGAGGAGCATTGTAAGAAAAATAATTTAGTGCAGGGGTAAATTTGAAATCAAGTCAAATTGTGAATTTTATTCATCTTTCCCTGGAGATGGCCAGCGCACGCAAGTCTGTAAAGATGTGTTTGGCCGGATTCGAACCGGTAACCTCCGTATTTCTAGTCGTTCTTTCCAATTAAGCTAAAAGAACAGTGGTGCTAAAGGAGCGATAGATTTAACCTATGTATTGAGTGCCGGGGATTAAAAATATTGCTCAGGTCATTTGAATCAAAAATTGCATTTTAAATCTTTGAGTGATAGAACTGTATACAATTTTGAGATCAAGGTTTGGTGACCCCTATTGATCATTTAGACACTCGTTACATGTTGCCCAATAATTTATGAAAAAGAACGCCGAACATTTTTTTTTTATAAAAAAAGCAGGACGAACATGACACATTTCAACAAAATCGGAGCATTCGGTGTACCTGGGTAACTAAACAAAACTATACCCTTTTAAAATCCTCATATCAATACCAATGTGTTGGTGACAATTTAAACAGTTTTTGACCTGGTTTGGACAATTTACACTGTATTAATTTTACCACCTTATTTTACAAAATTCACCCCATTTCCCCGAAGTTGGACCAAACAATTCAGATTCAGCACCCTTCAAAATCTTCAAGCCGCCTTCTCCTAAAGGAGATTAGGATTCTCATTTATTACCCTACTAGTATGTGTGTTAGCATGTGTGTGTGTGTGTGTGTGTGCTTGTATCAGCAGGGCCGCCGAGAGAAATTGCGGGCCCGGGAGAACCTTGGAGTTACGGGCCCCTTTTACTAACTTTGTTTTCCAGACCCCCATACCGGGGGAGGGGGTTGAAGTTACAGTGGCTGCGAAGCGGCCATGCGCCGCGAATTGGCGCGGGGTCGGGTGTGTGGCTCTGTATAATGTAGTTGAGCAACTTAATTGGTGTTTTTGTTGAAATTATTTCATATGTAAGAATGTTTATGGAGACGGCCCAGGGGGGGGGTGCGGGAGGGGAGGTCCCCCATCTTGCGCGAAGCGCGGAACCCTTGCAATGTTCACTTACCAAAAGCATTTTCCATGAAAGTTTGATAGAAACAAACAGAAATTTGTATGATAAACGTTAATAAAACGTAAAATATAGCTGTTTTTTGTTGTCAAAAAATAAAATATAAAGTGTTTCATGGAGAGTTTATATATGGGACAGGCACGGAGCGGGGACCCTTTCCAATATTTCACTTTCCAAAGCATATTTTCTCTTTTTTGGGTATATTTGATAGAAACAATTTGAATTGATAAGTATTCCACTTATAATTCATGGCCACCGTTTTTATAAACAAAATCTGAATTGTTTTTTTGTGAACTTCCTCAAACCAATAAAACCCCTGCACTAGATTTATTAACCGCGCGTACGCGAAAAATATTGAAATTTTCTTGGTTACAGAGTATTTTCTGAATCGTAAGTAGGTATCATTGTCGTCAGGGGAAACGGGCCCCTGTATCCGACAGTCCTATCTCTCCTCTCCTCCCTCTCTCTCACTTTTTCTCCCTCTCTGACTTTTGTCCAATCGCAGGGTTTAACTTTCATTTTTTTACGGTCCCCTAGGACCCCGGCCCTAGGACCCGGGTTTCGGGTCAATTACCCTTGACACCCCTCTCTGCGGTGCTGTATGTGTGTGGTGTGTGGTGATCGCGTGTATTTGTTTTGACGCGCGTGCGTGAGTACGTGGGTATGTTTGTGGTGGTGTGGGGGAGTGTGTGGGTGTGTATGTTTTTTTGTGTGTAAGTGTGTTTTTGATATGGCACCGTCTGATATTATGTCACATGCGGGAATTAACGTTTAGTAGAATATTTCATATTCTATGTTGCTGGATTACTTGGCGGTTAATAATACTAGACGCCAATCCGGAATTCAACTATTTTCGTCGAAAAATAGGGCGTTGCCCTTTCGTTTACAGGGCGTAAAGCCCCAGGCTGAAGAATCATTGGGTGGCGTTCGGGTACGGAGAGCTTCTGATCCGTACAAAATGGCCCCTGATTTGTATATATTTTTTCAAGCGCCCCTGCCTCGCCACCCGGCTGGGTCCTGCTGGTGGGTTTACGTTCACAAATTGTCGCATTCCCCGCCTTATTTTCTATTTTAAGTCCCGGTGGTGAAACGCAAGATAAGTCCCGGTAGTTAGCCTAATCCGGGGCTCCATAGAACGATAACGGAATAAAGCTTGAAACTAATGTTTGCGTAAAAGTTAACTGAATCTAATGCCCTCTATTGTTTCCACCATTGTCCAGGACTATGGAGTACGCCGGACACTGGGTCTTCTACACCGGTTCCCTCCACTGAATGATATAATGTTCCCCTGCCTGCTCACGATTTTTTGTTCTTCAAGTAATCCATTTCCTCTGTCCTAAAAATGACTCCTCCCTAATCGTTTGCGTGACATTTCATGCCATTTGACGCTTTTTGTTAAACGGGCTTTCGGAGCCACAGCCCTCCGTCCTCTGACTTACCATCAAAAAAGTTAAATTTGTTAATCATCTGAACCGCATCCATGTGTACCTAATCGTACGGTCGTATCTGTAAAAATTCAGCAATTTTTTATTTGTAATTTTTAAACGGACAGAAACTACAGTACAGTGGTCATGGGACCCGTGGGAAACACAATTGCTTATAAACACAAGAACCACAAGATCGGAATCAATTCAAATTTGTAAATAAGCTTTCCTCAAGCATATCTAGTAAACAATGTATAAACAAGGAGGTTTCTGAAATCACAAAATACACCTTTTAATATAAATTTTTTTTTCCGTAAATTATTGCTACTAGCCTGGAATGAATCATTAGTGGACACTGTAATTGCATAACCTATCCTAACGTCATTCTTGTGGAGTGTCTTAGAAGCATCACAACAAACTGACTTAGCGATCTTAGATCTTGAAGTTTTCACAGAGGAGGTAAGGCACTTTCCAGTATTCGTTAGTTTACAGCCTCGCATATTCGTGTATTCTGTCACAAACTTAAAATGTATATGAAATTGCCGTTACCGACAGTGGATGCCAAAGTCCCGATTTTTTTGTTTCAACAAAACGAATGAGCTTTGTGCACAAAAGATCTGGGAATGTTATGAAACAAACGAATTTATGTTTTTTTGTTTGAACTAAAATGATCGGTTTCAATCTGTGAATGTCAAACAATTCTATGTTGCAGGTATATATTTTTATTTTTATTTTAAAATGTTAACTATTGTTCAAATAGTCATTTTGTTCTAATTCGCATTAGAATTTCATTCCAAATCATTCAAGACTTATTCGTAACCACCATGAGAGAATAATGTTTGGGTATTGGAAAGAGCTGTAACTCCTGAGTTCCTTGGTCAATATAAAAAATGCATTAAAGCTTAAAGTGGCCTATCAATGACCATCGATAACTTTGTACAGTTTAATTTTAGTTTTCCTCAAATTGCTCATTTGATTGTATATATTTTTTTTTCTGACTCGCCCTGTAGTTCCACAATAGAGGGATTGAGGTTCCTATAAAAAGTGACTATTTCATAATCACAGGAAAATAGTTGGGACTGTAGTGCGCAGATCTTATGTGAGTGTGCAAATCTGGATGGAATTGTGAATTTTGGGACACAAGTACTTTATGCATTGAAAATTTAAAGGTCCATGGCCCGATCGCTAATAGCCTCGTCCCCAGTGACTCCAGATTTTACCCGAAGTGGTCAACATTTTGGTATCAGAAGAAAGCTACTATTTTTCTCATTTACCCTGTGGAATCTTAGGGCTAAAGGACGTTTGGTTTGGATGTTATGAGCGAAAATGTGTCCCTTTTTGGTCGACCAATATTAATTTTACACAGTACTCTATGGGGATTGCAAAATCACGTTTTTAGCTCTCACATCAAAACGGGTTGAAATATCGGCGCGAAACTTTACAGATAGGGTTTTGGGGTGAAGGCCATTCTATCAAGATGAAAAACTTATAGACTTAAATCAGGCCATCCCCCTTTAGCAAATATGATGGAAGCACTTGCCAAACCCCTTTCATGGCCCCCAGTTTGAATTTCAAGGTTACACAGGGGCAAAAAATTAAAAATGTTCCAATTGTGTTGAAAGGCAGACCAAGATCTTTGTCTGATTACAAGGATACCAAAAATGTATAGTTTATGCTACCTATGCTTCTAGTTTTGAAATTATGGGGTAAAAAAATGGTGAAAAGACAATTTAGTTTGTTTATGTTTGTTTGTGCAGGGGCCAAAAATTAAAAGTTGCTCCGATTTCTGTAAAACGTTGTTGCTTCAGCTCATATATAATAGAATGAAATATACACTGTAAAAACAGTGTTTAGAAAGTGAAGGCAAGGTGGTGTTTAGAGGGTAAATGTTTAGGAATTAAACACTTTGTGTTTAGAAACTAAACACATGGTGTTTAGAAATTAAACAGTTGGTGTTTAGATATTTGACATGTTTAGAGATTAAACTCTTCTAAACGTTAAACACCAACTGTTTAATTTCTAAACACAAAGTGTTTAATTGCTAAACATTTACCCTCTAAACACCACCTTGCCTTAACTTTCTAAACACTGTTTTTAGAGTGTAGGAATAGTTTTGACTATCTTACGTGTTTGGTTATTAACCAAATGGCGAATAAAGTCAACAGGTATTGGCAGCTATTGGATTTTGTGACCTGTTTTGATGGATAACGTGAGAACTATTCCTCACTTCAATCCTTCCACCTACGGAAACATTTTGCACCACATATTAACTGAATCAAATCAACTTTTTAATTTTTGACCCACGTACACACTAAAATTGACTTTTTTCACCATTTTACTGTTTTTACCAGTTACTCCGAAACTATAAGCCATAGACAGTGTAAACTATACCTTTCTAGAATCCTTGTAATCTGAAAAAGAGTGTCAAATGATTTTCAGCATGATTGGAACATTTTAAAATGTTGACCCCTGTATAACATTGAAACCCAAGCTGGGGTCCATTGGGGGGGGGGGGGGTGTTGACAACTGTTTCCATCAATTTTATGGATTATCAATGCCTAAAGTACTTGTGTGCGTAAATTTTATCCGGAAGCGCAAAACTCTTTCACTACAGTCCCCTGTTAAGTCACTTTATGGGAAGGAAATTGTTCATGCATCAGCACTTGCACCGCCCATACTTCGCGGTGATTTATTAGCTCCGGTCTTTGCAGTTGGGATTTCATCTCGTTTATGAAAAGGCATTAGAGTAGATTCAACCCATCGTGTCACCAGACGAAAAGTTTTGGACAGCGTCGATTAGTTGAGAAAGGAGGAATAATCTGCTCCTTCAAATCGATAATATCTTATAAATATGTGACCCGATCCACCTGTTTCATGAACGAACTAAGATAATATGGCTTTTCATGTTTGGACCATCTTTACATAGAGAGTGCAAAGACTGTTGCGTTCTTTTGTATCCAAAATTCAGTAATATTCAACTCACCTGTTACATTAAATACCATTGACCAAATACGATTAGTCAGAACTTTTGAGAGTTAATTTTTCTCTGCTATTTGATTTTTATCTGCTATCGGACTACATATTTCTACAGATTAAGCGTAGAATTTTAATTTCCACCCATTGCCCATCCCCCTCCCCCCTCATTCAATCCTCATACCTACGGAAAAGTAAATGACACGATGGGTTGAATTTATAGAGCACTTGAAGAACTTTTTTTTTCAAAACTCGCCGTTCAGTCCCTTCTGACCTGTTTAGCGAAAATTAGTAATGTAGTTGCTAGGGGATCGAGAACAAAGTGAGTTTTGACAAATTAACACTTTTAAGTACATAAAGTCAATTTTCATGAAAACAGCGCATTTCCTGATATTTTTTGTCTTTGGTGAATACAACTTTTAAAACATGTTTTATTTGAACAAACAGTAATATTTTGATAGGAACCGTCGAGCTGCATTTGGCATATTTTGGCATGCTTTCCATTTTCCTTTCTGTACAAAATTGATATCCAAAACACAACATCAAAATTATAAAAACAGATGAAAAAAAACACACATATCAAAGTTGTTGCCAAACATGTATATAAATTATGTAATGATGTTTTCCTTTTATTCTCAATTTATTTTTATATTTTTGAAAAATAAACTTAATGATCGTGAAAAACTTGTTTATATACGTTATCCTACACAAAGCATTTTCTTCAACCCCCTCTTTAATTACTGAAAAGTTTAAATGCGACCTTTTTAACGGAGTTTATTACGTTACCCATATTTCTCGGCAATAAAACGAGCTATTTTAATATTGATCAAGAGTAGCATAGACACTCATTTTCCGACCACAAAAATCATATAAACTTTCAATCAAATATATCTTCCTGAATGGGAGATGTGAAAAAAGTAGTCCAAAAAATGTTTACTACGTTATTGTTTATTACGTTGAATATGTTTTATTTACATCATTAAAGCAATAATGGCACATTTTTAAGAGCGCCCCCAATTTTCAAAAGTTGATATTTTGGCACAGTTACTTTGGTAATTGTCTAGGAAACTATACCAGAAACGAGAATGCTAAGAAATGCGTATTTATCATAAAATAAGCGATTTTGTCATTTAGAATTGGGATCCCAGATTGGACTTAACGGCAGAGCTGGAAATGCTACGTTTATGTCCGTCCATGATGAAATAGTGCCACCTCGAGAAGATAAACTCTAACTTGACTTGCCTGAACCAATAAAACAACTAATGGATGAGAGTAGACACGTACATGGCGCTATTTCCGGACTCTTTCACATTGGAAGGCCTTTTCCAGCAGCCGTTGAATTATTATCGGGATCCCCGATAATAATTATTCTAATTACAACATTCCTTCGTTTGTGACACACAGACATTTTCGAGCTTAACCATTCACAGGTATAGTTTACTAGCCAGTTACCAATGCAACCGTGTAAGAATCTCATTTTTTTTGAAAAATTGGGGCGCTCTTCAAAAAAATGTGCTAATATTGCTTTAACTATAATTTGGTCATGGAATGATATGTTTTGAATTAAAACGTATCTTTATAAAAAAAAATAAATAAAAAGGTAATTATTTTCAGGCAAAATTCAATATCCAAAAATATCTAGACAAATAGGAGCATATATCTTGAGTTAATTATCTACTCAAACTTTAACTTCGTACAAATAAATTTGTTCCCATCAACCTCTCTGATAATGTAAAAAGTTGGCATTTCTTATTAAAATTTTGATAATATAATTAACCCCATTCCTTTGCTGCACAAAATGTTTTGTGCATACTTTGCAGAAACGTAAGTGTTGTTAGCAACATTATTGTTCCCGTAATACCTAAAACATACAACATAAAATTTTGAGCTATTTTTTTTGGCTGTATATTACCTTCAAAATGCACTGTTTTCATGAAAATCGAACACAATTTTAATATACTGTGAAACTGTCCAAATATAATATATTAAAAGTTTACCAAAATCAACCAAGTTTTACATATAGAAATAAGGGGGAAACGTTTGTACAGGAGTAAAAAAATTAGAATTGTTCGAATTGATTTAAACGTTGTACTGATTAATTGGGCTACCCCTATGTTTTTTAACCCTCGTCTACCTGAGCCATTTTTTGTAACAAAACTCCCGAGGGGGGGGGGGGGGTGGTTACCACCCCCCTGTGATTTTCGTTGCTGAACACCCGATTCCTGTAAATTTGGTACCAAAGGATAGCTTCGAGTGTCTTCTTTCCATTGGTACCAAAATAAGTACTAACATCCCCATTATGACGTCACCATGACGTCATATGTTGAGGAAAGTACGAAAATACTGAATATAGGGTTGAAAATTGATATTTCGCAATTTTAGTGACTCAAACACCTTATTATAGCTCTAAAATGATGTCATTATATAAAACTAGTCATTTTCCATCAAGTAGAGTCAAAAACCGCATGGAAATCTGATTTTCCTAACCTTCTATGGAAATGGCAGTTTTGCTGACATGCGAACTTTATGACGTCATTGTGACGTAATGCTAGACATGTTGGTACTCATTTTGGTATCAATGGAAAGAGAAGGACCATAGCTATCTATTGGTACTAAAATCAAGTGTCTATGATGTTCCTGTGTTGTGTTAGGCATGTTGGTACTTCTCTTCCGAAGGGGGTGGTAACCCCCCCCCCCCCCCCCCCCCCCCCCCTTTTTTTTTTTTTTTTTTTTCCCCCCCCCCCCTTCGGTAGACGAGGGTTAAAGCATATTTTACCCTATCTATGAGTTATAGTTTAAGTACAAAAGGCACATCTGTTCAGGGTCATCCTGTGGTAAAATTTACAGAATGGTCCGATTTTGATCAAACTGGTAAAAATCGTTCATTTTGTCACACTAGATAAGTAAGAAATAAAGACTGAAATAAAGACTGAAATGCATTAGCGCTCGTTCACTGGTATCCACATTAACACAGTCCTCTGTGGCCCAGTGGTATTTCTCACGCCTAGAAAGCGAGAGGTCCGGGTTCGAGACCGTGTATTTTTAGTTCTGTGCAGGTCAGTTTCTCCGAGCTTCTCTATAATATTTACCAAGTTACTCCCTCGGGTTGTATCATTTACTTGATCATCGCGTGCATTGAATTGAGTTTCGCTTCGCCATAGATTCTGCCAGAATCATGCATATAAGGCCCTCCCATTCTAAAATATAGATAAGTAAGAATTACAGAGTTATGACTGGTGACCGCTCAAAGACCTGTAGCCCCAGTAACATTTTGCATTCCACATATGCAGCTAATATCACAGATGGTGCAAGCCGGGGTTCAAGCAGTATATTTTCGGCTCCTGTACTATTAGACAAACAATTTTGAAAATTCGAAAATTTAGAAGGGAAGATGCCGAACGCTAATGTGACATTTTGGTCAAAAGATATGGTCCTGGACCATATATTTTCACCTCGTCTCATAGCGGCGCTATGAGCGATGTTCTGCCGACTTTCGTATGTGGGCGTTCGTCTTGTAGGTCAAGGGCTACAGGGGGTCAAATGTTAAAATATAAGGACACCTATAACTGAAGAACCACGGCAGCCTCAGAGCCCAAGCTGTGCAGGCTTATAGCCCTTGGACCCTTGATGTGCCTTTGCGGTATCTCGATCCCAGAGGTCAAAGTTCAAGGGCTATAGGGGGCCAAACGTTAAAATATAGGGGCCACCCATATCTCAAGAACCACAACAGCCTCAGGGCTAAAATTTTGCAGGTGTATAGCCCTTGGACCCCCTGATGTGCCTTTTTGGTATCTCGATCACATAGGTCAAAGTCCAAGGGCTACAGGGGGCCAAACGTTAAAATGTAGGGGACTACCCATAATTCAAGAACCACAGCAACCTCGGGGCTCAAATTTTGCTGGCTTATAACCCTTTGACCCATGGTGTGCCCTTTGGGTATCTTGATCCCAGAGGTCAAAGTTCAAGGGCTATAGGGGGCAAAACGTTAAAATATAGGGGGCCACCCATATCTCAAGTACAACGTCAGCCTCAGGGCTCAAATTTTGCAGACGTATAGCCCTTTGACCCCCGATGTGCCTTTTTGGTATCCAGATCACAGAGGTCAAAGTTCAAGGGCTACAGGGGGCCAAACGTTAAAATGTAGGGGGCTACCCATAATTCACTAACCACAGCCGCCTCACAGACCAAACTTAAGAGGGCTTATTAGCCCCTGAAGCCCCTGATGTGCCTTTTGGGTACCTCGATCCCAGAGGTCAAAGTTCAATGGCTAGGCTACAGGGGGCCAAATGTAAAAATGTAGGTCCACTAATAACTCAAGAACCAGAGCAGCCTCAGAGATCAAACTTGGTGTACTGATAGCCCATGGGCGTATAATGTGACTTTTGGGAATCTCGATGCCAGAGTTCCAAGTTCAAGGCTACAGGGTACCAAACGTTCAAATGTAGGCTGCAAAAATCAGACCAGAGCACCTCGCTAGCCCAAACTTAGTGAGCTTATTGCCCTTGGGCCACTGATGTGCGTTTTCTCTGTGAGTAAATTCTCGACCACAGAGATCAAAGGTTTTCTGCATGGTACTGCGAATATACCCGTGGGTTTGCTAAAACAACTGTGTCATCTCAGTTTTGTGCTTTGCTGTTAAGTTTTTCCTTCCCCTCCCTTCTTTTATACCGCTTACCAACGGACCCCTATAAATCAAGAACCTAGCCCTCGGGGCCAACTTTGTGTGGGGGGGGGGGGGGGTTGGGCTCGACTCACTGGGCCCCAATGTGACTTTTGGGTATCTCGACCGCCATAGGTCAAATAGGTGGTGTGGTGGGTCAAGGGCTCATGGGGCCAAACGCTGAAATATAGGGGGACACCCATATCTCAAGAAACACAGCATCCTCATAAGCCCAAATTTTTGTACTGAGCCCCTGGGCCTCTGATTCGACTTTTGGGAATGCGATCCAGAGTTCAAAGTCCAGAGCGTAACTGGGGCCAATCTAAAATGTAGGGCCACCCCTAACTCAGAACCACCGCAGTCTCAGAGCCTAAAACTGGGTGTACACTGTTGAAACTTCCGGAAATTTACGGAATTGGCAGCAGAATTCCAGACTTTTTAGGTAAATTTGCAGATTTTCTGTCAATCACGGAACTTTTGACAGTAATTTTTACCGACATTTGTCTCATATTATGGAAAACAATTTGCACTTTTACCAGATTTTGTTTTTTTTCCGTAATTTAAAATTACGGAACGAACAAAGGCCGAGAAAGTGTTGTCTGCCGAAATTTTTTGAATTTTCCAGTAATTACCATTTTGTATTTTTTATTGTTTTTTATTTTTATTGATTTTTCTAAAACGATGTTCTTCCGTAATTTCGGCATGTCTTCAATTCAAGTATTCTGTTTTGAGATCGTTGAGTTGTATACCGTTTTGCTGATCTCTCTAATCTAGACATGATCATATTTTTGCCCTGATTGCTGCACATTGTAAATACTAGATTTCACAGCAATTACGTAAAAACACGAAAAGATTACATTTTGCTGGAAATCCGGGAATGTGACTGCGCAGGGGGGGGGGGCGGTCCATTTTGATTCGCCATATTATACCCCGTATTATTATTTGAATGTTTATATTTTATGTCTTGATTTTACATCTTACAGCATAGATTGGATGGCTTTGTACCTTTGCCAGTACACTTAATCTTCGTTGTTTTGTAGATATGATTAATAATTATTATAACGGTAAGTCATCGTTATTGGGGATAGAACATTGGCTACAAACCGTGAGACTCTAATTTCTCGCAAAGCCATTTGGCCTAATCCAACCCTTGCCGACGCCCATTTTCTTTATCCGACTGAAATGCGGTGATATGCATTGAAAGCCATGGTGTCATTATTTGTGTGGCGTCCCTCTTTCTCTCCTTTTTGTCGCAAATGGCATTCTGTTCTTGGCCTCATCAAAAAAGATTATTTGATCCCTGCATTCTATCCCATGTTAATATCACAACCGAACCAGTTATCATCGCATACACTCCGGATGCAAACACCACAGAATCCGTACCTTTTCACTGCGCTATATCGCTTCACTTAATAGAAGGAAATGTCCTGTCAATAGAGTTGTTGTATTCGGTAAGAATAATGCATTTCCTACTTTTATGCGAACTATAGAATAATAGTTCAAATACCCGTGTTTAAAAAAAAATTGCTTTAATTTCATTAGAGTCATACCCATGGTTGACTTACATTACATCTATGGCTATACAAACTTCATGTAAGGAATGCTGATTGGTTACATTTTACAAATTATGGTCAAAGATGTTTCATTTATGGATTGCCAAACATTCATAAATATGTAAGAGATGGCATGGTACCAGATGCACAGGTCAGCGAATTTGACACTATACAAGAAGGTTTAAAAAACTGTATATTCCCCACTGTGTATAATTTAAACTGTTTAAAACAGTGTGTGGTGTCACACTCTGTTATAGGATTGAACCGAATGTTTGAAGCAAATAAATTAGTAACAACTCTTATTGTATATGATCGTTGATCTGGAATCGCTATCATTCGTTTATGCAAGTACATAACATTATCTAACGATGCTTTTTATTGGTATTGGTACTTTACGTTGAATCTGCCTATGTTTGAAAGAGCTACCCCTTAATATAATTATTTAACGTCACTGCCTGAAGGCATATTTTACGGATTGCATCATTTGAAAGCTTCAGCTTAGTTTCATTCGGCTAGGTCACTTTTTGGTAGAACGTTTTATGGCCTAACTCAGCTACGTGGCTTACACTCGATGACAATTTCCTTACAGCTCTACCTTTGGTTTTTCTTTTTAACGCAGCTGTATTCCATTGGTAATTAGTGACAACAAACTGAATCGTGTGCCCGTTGTCTGTATTAGTTGGTTTAACTCAGTTGCATGACATTACATTAAGTTACAACACTGACATCGTTGCATATCACACATTTGAGGTTTAACTGAGTTGCAACAGCTATGGCTCAATAACAATCAGATAATCGCCCTGTCTGATGACACATTTCATGTTTGGGCTCCGTTGACATTGCTATCTCTCACTAACAATCAGATGGTCGCACTGTTTGGTGACATATTTGATGGCTTTGGCTCGTTGACCTTGCTCTCTCTCGAGAACAATCATATAATCGCCCTGTCTGTGACATAATTTGATGGCTTGGCTCAGTTGGTATTGCTATCGCTCAATAACATAATTAGCGCACTGCCTAACAACTATTAAGGGTTTGTTTCGGTTGAAGACGCTAATCTGGACAACAATTCTATTGGGGCACTTCCTATTGGAACATTGGTACTCGCCTTAATTTTTCTTTTCCTAGATTAATGGTTTAAGATCACTTGATTTTACTTGACCTTGGGTACAATCACTGCTTGCTACTCATGACACATTTGCGGTTTGGTTAGTGGGCAGAGGCTTAACATCGAAACACATCCGCATATATCAGTACCTAAAGGCATATTTAATGAATTGTCTCAGTTGTGGGATCTTCATTCAATAACAATCTGCTAAAATCGACTTTTCCGAGGGTGGTTTGATGATTTGGTTAATTGGTTTGAGCTGCGCCTTGATTATAATTCGCTAGAAACACTGCCTAGTGGGTCAATTTGCTGGTTTCCCCTCGGTTAGTTGAAATTGACCTCAGAACCACCACCTTACCTCATACCAAAGAACGCGTTTGATAGATCTTTTAAATTGACTACGCTTCACCTTCTAACAACCGATTGCTTTTTTTACCCAAATTCTTTTTGAAAGCCTATTCTTACGATGAGTTAAATCTTGGAAATAATTCGTTGATGACACTGCCCAGTCAAATATTTGACCACTGGTCGAAAGTAAAGCGACTCTATCTGAGGAATAATCACCTGGTGACCTACATGATAGCCATTTTTTGAGAATATACTGCCCTTGCATTTTTGGATTGAGCAACAACACCTTAACTGATTTACCATTTTAAAGCTTTCCGGTCATTAGTAAGTTGCGTTTTTTTGACGCTCTATCAACACGTTAATCAACTTTGGCCACAAGCGGTAGTCTTGTATGTTTAAAAATAGTGGATTTTAGCTATAACCATTATCAATTTAAACCAAATATATTGACAACTAACGTAGCAATTACTTTCTTTCTTGGAAGATAATAATAAATTAGCTTGAAATCCACGTGACCATTTTAAAATATCTACCAGTTTGGCAAATTCTTTACCTTAGTAATAATTTGATAGGCTACATTAGACCAATACTTCAGGGAACAAAGGATGTGATTATACTTAAGCTTTGTACCAATCGAGTTTTCAAAATTGTTCGGGGCTCGCTTTTTGGTCTGTCAAGCTTGAACACCTGTAATTTCAACATCACAGACTAACATACCCCCACACGCTTTTAGTAACTTTAAAAATCTACACTTCCTCAATATCTCTCACATTCTATAAAAAATACGCCGCATAACATTTTACTAATAAACGTAGGAACTATAGATCTAAGATTTAACAACATATTTATTGTCACAAAAGCATCCTTTTCGGAAAATGACAAAGAAAACTCACGATATTGGTCAGTAAAAGTGAAACTTTGTTGTTTGTTTCCAATCGGAAATGTCTTTCTCAAAATCTTCCGCCCAGTATATCTTTCATGTAAACGATTGTTCCTGGCATACCATTGCAACTCTCT
Source organism: Ophioderma brevispina (assembly GCA_023653785.1). Taxonomy (NCBI): domain Eukaryota; kingdom Metazoa; phylum Echinodermata; class Ophiuroidea; order Amphilepidida; family Ophiodermatidae; genus Ophioderma; species Ophioderma brevispina. The sequence continues at coordinate 14,878 of JAMKCH010000581.1, forward strand.
TTGTGGATTCTGGGCCTATTTTACCCATTGTTTTTAAATGGGGTCTGTATATTTTCTTCCCCGTTTTTTTGTTTTGATGAAAATTCAACAATGTTTCAAACACTGCTCATTTCCCCATCTATCTCTGTCAGATTTTTTTAATGGGAGCCAATATTATTTTGTTGGCATCTGCTGATGCATATTATGGGGATTATTTCCCATCTTATTCTGACAATGAGGAAGGGTTTCTTGCAAATTAGCTAGTAAGTTTCAATAGTGTCAAATGATTATGCTTTTATTATAATCACATTGATAAGTTTTTGATAAGATTTTCAGCTGTGAAGTACCCCGTTTCAGGTAGCAACGCTGCATCGAAGTTCTAAAAGATAATGCTTGGCTGTGATTTGGTCTTTTGGTATAATACTTAGTGTGATTCCTGTGGTCCTCTCGGGCATCTTTCTGACGTTTATGAAGTGTCTTAAGTTGTGGTTGAATTCCTTTTGTAAGAACCTATAACTTTCCCAAATAGTAAGTTTTTTGGTATGAAATGTAACGTCCACGTTTTTAGTCATTTTGATCACAATGCTTGGGCTTATATATAGATGATTCACATAAGCTCCACAAAACAAATGCAACACCTTCTATCTACACAGAGTATCAAATCATTGGGCATCAATTAGCCACAATATTTTTCCATTATCGGTTTCATCGGCATCAACCTCATTCGGTTATTCTAGTCTGCTGTAGTTTTACTACCATTTTCACACACTGTAAGAAAAACGGCAAGAAAGGAAGCTGGGACGAAACAGACGAAAAGCAGAATGCGTAATCTATTAAGATGTCTGCCGTTGTGTTGACGGATTTTTTGCACATGGGTTCCACTCCTTGTGGTGTGCATTCTTGCACAGTGTGACGTCATCAAAGTCAAACCAGTCACGTATGCGGGGTTGTTGCACTTCATTTTACCTATCAAAATCAGCTATAAACATTTCTTTATACCTTAATAACGCTCATTGAAGAAAGAAAGAAATACTTTTAATAAAAGTGGCACAAAAAATAAAGGCGCTTTAATTTATAATTTGTAAGTGGAAATATTGTAATATTTATATTAATCTATAACCTTTTTTTCAATGGAACGTCCAGAAACACCAGGCTGTTGTCATCACTTTCGTGCACTATTTTTGCTTACGTATCGCGTACGCCGACATTGTACGCTCGTAATTACATCTGGACTTATCCTGACATGCACGTTTTAATACTGCGTGAAAGGTATGACTCATCTCTTACTTTTGGTCGGACAGATGTATAGCATGATTGTTTGAAACTATAGTATACTGTATTATTTATGTTATAAGATATTTATTGTAACAATCATATTCAAAGAGTTCAATATGGCCCCACCCGGCTCCGAATCAGAAGCCGTTGACGGATAAACCACAGAATTCAGGTTTGCAGAATTCGAAGGGAGGGGGACATAAATAGGAGTTTTGCCACACATCTAATGCTATATATTAATATCGTTGGGTCTAGTGTGTATGGGGTGTGCTCTGTTTTTCTGGCCGCCTCTATTTGCTCGGACGCCGATGTCGCACGTTCTTCAAACTGGTGGTTGGGTGCCCCTTGACCTTCCAAAGACCGAGTTTGTATTGTTAGTGGATCAAATGTCAACAGGGTCAGTCAAGGTCCGGAGGACCCATGGTGTAAACTTGGTGTATGGACTGAAACTTGAGGGTGGGGTCCATTGTTGATGCCGAAAATTTTAAAGGTCACAACATCCAAGGTCAAAGGAGGTCAAATGAGGTAAACATTGGTGTATGGGCATAAAATTTGGAAGGTGGGGTTAATTGTTGTATAGTAATGCATGTATAATTTATCCACATAAGATATGGAATGTAAGCGTATCGACCCTTTTATAGTAACACTTACCCGATTAGAAATGTTTGCATATTTACGTGCACCCTATAGAATTGACCGATTATGTTTATATTTTCTTTGCTGCCAAATGCACATGTTGGTTGATTTTATTTTTATCTGGAAGTACACTTGACAAGCACACAATCACACCCTTCAGTTCAAAACGGTTTAATACATTAAAATGACGAGTACGAGTTTGAATATGTTTTAATATAGTAAAGTAACTGTAATTAACCAGCAGGAAACTTATTTTTTTCTAAAAACAGTGTAAAGCCATAATCAATTTAATAATGATTACTTGCTGCAATCTTGCCATTATTGCCTAGTATATTTGTGCTTTTGTCCCGTGTATATTTTATGTTGGAAACTATCCTGAAATAATGTCCATTTTACGTTAAAAAACGCGCTTCCCTGAAATATGTCGTTAGTGTCCCTCCGTCCCCAAAACATGACTCAAAATGTTTTTTTTTTTATTGATTGTTTTATATGCAAATAACCACTATGTAAAAGTTACGATGTAACAAAACAGTTTAATCTTTATACTGAATAATTATAAACAATATACACCCTTAACACTTAAGTGCCCAAGGGGGAGGGGGGGTTCCATAGTACCCAACATTTGATTTTTTTCCGATTTCTCGGTTACGCAATCAAATTTTTCAAGGAGTTTTTTGCTAATTGTCTGATTTATGAATACGCTTCTCCTGATACTAAAAAAAAATAAATCTGCCCCCCTTGGGCACTAATGGAAGTGAAAAAATCAAGATAATTTACTAATTAAAAAATTAAAGTAATTAAATCTTGGGATTTATTTGCTTAGATGTATACCTTAGGAGGCAATTAATTAATAATTAATAATACTTAAATCAAATAACCCTTTATATACTGATAGCATCAATTTTAATTTTTCATGACCGTACTCTTAACTGTGTAAGTCTATGGGAAAATCAAGGTGATTTTGAAGTTTCTGAGAAAAATGCAAGATGGTATAAATTTGGCTATATTTTGCAATGATTATTTTAATTGGTTATTCTAGAGTATATATAATGAATTATTTTTGGTTCAAAACCTTATATTGGAGTTGCTGATGATGGAAATGTGCGAACCACTCCTTTTCGGAGAGTGACAATTTCAATTGGCCATAGGTCATAGGTCAAAGTTGTGATTTTCATTTTTATTGTGGGTATGTTGTTCTTACGTGACCCCCATTTACTTGTGTTAGTGTCATGATCAAACTCCCATGGGAAAGTAGTAATCTAGGTTGGGTCCCTAGTTTTTTTTAGCTTGGGCACTTAAGTGTTAATATTCACTTCCTATGGAAACTCATGGACATATTAACAATTCATTACACAACACATTAAATGTGCTTGTTCCGTTTTATATGTATCGTGTTCCCTACTTGATATGAAAGCCTGGAGCGTGCATACACTTACCACCAAGTATCGTGGAAAACAAACTCGCGTTTCTTTTTATGATAGGGAGAATAATGCAAAGCCCTATTCACTAATATGCTAACATTGATAATCAATAATGGCAGTTTTTGATCTCCATGGCCTTTCACCAGATATCTAAAATGATATTACTTCCGGCCAATTGGGGGGGGGGCAGTACCACATAACAGGGAAAAATAATTTGTACCATTTTTAATAATGCCGGTCAAAAAAACGATTTTCATGTCACAAAAATTACTGCCCTGAAGATTTTTTTCCTTCAACTTTGGCTCATAATAAGTACGTTTTGAAGGGAAAAAATCGAATAGCGCCACCAAAATGACTTTTTATACTATATAGCATACAAACCCCATGGCCGATTTGATTTTATCCACCCAAGATATGGGCAACTGATATTTAGAATTAAATAAAATCTTGGAAAAAATAGGGTTGAAACATGGCACGCGAAATCTTGTAACAAAATCTTGTATCGAAATGGACCCCCACTTTATGCACTTAATTATTACCAAATTACCGTTTGGAAAAATAATAATTACTCATTTTATTTTTTTCTCATGTAACAGCGGGTGGAGGGGGGGGGGGGTGTTTACCAGTGAGAGTTGATCAGAAACATAGCATTGCTAAATTTTGTATAATGCAATCTTTTATAAGTTTGTATTTGATCGAAATCGGGCACACGGTTCCTGTGATATGATCCATTAAAGTGAAGCAGTGGTGGTATACAAAGGTTGCTAAAAATATGCGATTTCCTCTAGTTTGTGTGTAAACATTTTCAAGAGTTTTTAAGTTATTAGAATGGAAGTTTTCTAGGTTTTTCTAGCTAAAATATGTTGCATCATTGCTATCACTTTTGCAACGAGATGATGTCTTAACCACAAAAATTGCAGGTTGGAATTCTTAGGTACACACACTGGTCAAAAGTATTGCCACATGCAGAAAAGCAATTTATATACAAATATTGTACCATATTTTACCCATGAGCTTAGCTCCGCCTACGCATTAAGCAATTATTGTCAAATTTGTGATTTTCAAATAGGGCTGTTTCCCATAAGCAAGTAGTGCGAAAAGCGTTTAATTTGTTTGTCATGATTTCTAAATATGGCGGGTTAAATGAAGTGGCTAATGACGACTTGCCGATTGTATTCCAGAAGGAATACAGGCAAAAATGTCAAAAAGGCCGCAAAATAGTCGCCAAATGATATTTACGGATTTGTCAGGTTCTACTGTAAATATTTAGGGCGAAAATTGGAATGGTTGTATGTACCGGAAATGAGATAATGTCAATAAAAGAGGGAACACGTTCTTCACCGTTGGAAATTTAATGGGACGAAAGAGGTCACGTGATAACTTGAAAACAACTTTTTAATCGTACCGTTGACATTGTGCTGTTTGTCAGGCAATGTGATTATACATGATTTACATAAACCACGTGATTTATCATTCGAATTGTATTTCGGGTGTCTCCGAATTTCTCGAATTTTCGAAGACTACTGTCTTTCATTGACACACTTATTTCCGGTCCACACAACCACTCTGATTTTCTCCCGTAAACATTTAAGTAAACTCTAATGAACATGTGCAATCAATTATGCGGTTGTTTTGAAGCCATTTCTTTTGTTTTCTGTGTCTGTATTTCTTCTGGAGTGCAATAAAAAAAAAAAAAAAAAAAAGGGTTGAAACATGGCACGCGAAATCTTGTAACAAAATCTTGTATCGAAATGGACCCCCACTTTATGCACTTAATTATTACCAAATTAATTACCAACTATCAAGAGCTTTTTTTTCTCATGTAACAGCGGGTGGAGGGGGGGGGGTGTTTACCAGTGAGAGTTGATCAGAAACATAGCATTGCTAAATTTTGTATAATGCAATCTTTTATAAGTTTGTATTTGATCGAAATCGGGCACACGGTTCCTGTGATATTCTTAGGTACACACACTGGTCAAAGTATTGCCACATGCAGAAAAGCAATTTATATACAAATATTGTACCATATTTTACCAGGAGCTCCCGCCTACGCATTAAGCAATTATTGTCAAATTTGTGATTTTCAAATAGGGCTGTTTCCCATAAGCAAGTAGTGCGAAAAGCGTTTAATTTGTTTGTCATGATTTCTAAATATGGCGGGTTAAATGAAGTGGCTAATGACGACTTGCCGATTGTATTCCAGAAGGAATACAGGCAAAAATGTCAAAAAGGCCGCAAAATAGTCGCCAAATGATATTTACGGATTTGTCAGGTTCTACTGTAAATATTTAGGGCGAAAATTGGAATGGTTGTATGTACCGGAAATGAGATAATGTCAATAAAAGAGGGAACACGTTCTTCACCGTTGGAAATTTAATGGGACGAAAGAGGTCACGTGATAACTTGAAAACAACTTTTTAATCGTACCGTTGACATTGTGCTGTTTGTCAGGCAATGTGATTATACATGATTTACATAAACCACGTGATTTATCATTCGAATTGTATTTCGGGTGTCTCCGAATTTCTCGAATTTTCGAAGACTACTGTCTTTCATTGACACACTTATTTCCGGTCCACACAACCACTCTGATTTTCTCCCGTAAACATTTAAGTAAACTCTAATGAACATGTGCAATCAATTATGCGGTTGTTTTGAAGCCATTTCTTTTGTTTTCTGTGTCTGTATTTCTTCTGGAGTGCAATCGGTAAGTTACCGTTCGATAGCTCCTTTAAGCCGCCATAATTAGGGAATATGACAATGAAATCAAACTTGTTCGCCCTCTGGGTATAACATCTGTATGAAAAACACAACTTCGGAATTTAGTGTGTATTGTGTGGTCAACAATCCATGGTATAATTTGAAATCAATTGGATTATGAATTTCGTTTTCTGCATGTTGCAATACTTTTGGCCAGTGTGTGTAATTATTGTTTCATCACCCTGTGATGATTTCGTAAAAATTTACTTAAAAATTAATTATAGGAGAACTAATGTATCAAATTTATGATTCTTTCAATATTATAATAAATAAGCATAGAATAGCATTGTGACATAACAAATAAACATTGAAAAGCGCAAACATATCAAAAATCCAGCTTCATGATTTTATGTGTATTGTCCCCCATATCGTCGTGTGATTGCAACATAGTCGTAACTGACATTTTTGCTTGATTTTGTGAATACAGGTAACAACGCGCAAATCAAGCCGGAGTGCCAGTCTGCAATCAAAGGTGACTTTTTATGAAACAAAGAAAATATAAATAAAAAACAAAACAAAAACCAAAAACAAACAAACAAAAACAAACAAACAAAAAACAACACATTTAAAAAAAAATGACAAATGTGCAGATACGACTTTGTTGGACTCACGTGACAAATATCTTCCACGCAAGTATGGTGCGAGTGCGCTCCTTTAACTATTCCATTTTAATTACTTCTTGGTGTTTCAGATAAAAGTTAATATCAAGAACATCATTATCTTCACAAATGATAATAGAAATAACAAGAGTGATGGTGCGGTGGTGGTCCACACACTGACCTCTACACATGGATAGCGGGCTGCCGCACAGTTGAATGGTCGCCGAAAAAAAAAAAAAAAAAAAAAGCCGAGTGAAACAACAGAGTTGCATTTTGACCTGCAAAATGTGGCTTCACTTTATTGTCAAAGTTAAAGGAATTTTGTGTAACAATCGAACATCTGTGTGGAATATGTGCAACAGAAGGTGTATGCATTGTTTCCCGCCATATTGCTAAGGCGAAAAGCAACTTCTTGTTGTGTCAATCGGCGACTCAGACCTGCTATCCATGTGTAGAGGTCAGTGGGCCCACAGCACAATACCGAAACTAACTGCAAGTGCGCGATGCATACATTGTAGTTAACCTTGTACTTTAACACTCGTTTACCAAGCCTTACACGGTTTACCAAGGGGGGACTACCACCCCTCGAGAATTCGTTATAGCCCAGTCCCTTAGCACACAAAATAGACAATATTGTGCAGTTTTTCCTAAAAGCATAAAACTTGGCATGATTATACATATTGAGTCCCTGAACAATTTATGATATAGTGCCAAAAATGTAGCGCCCCCTATTGGCCTACAGTGCCCTCTATAGTTTTACCTAATACTTAAATATTCCTTTCAAGAGCTTAAGTGCCATAACTCCACTATTATTTGACCAAAGAAGGTTCAGTAAGATTTAAAATGATGCACATGTATCTAGCTATTGATTTAAGTTAATATCAATATGGCTGCCATCTTAGATTTCAAATGGCTGCCACTGAAATACATATTTAAGCCTAATTTGAGTTAAGAATGGTGAAAAATGATAATTCTAAGGACAACCCCATATTGGAAATCCTAAGGAGTTCAGAAAACACACGGACGGCACTGCAGCAGTAACAGACAGCAATAATCATGAATTTCAAGATGGCAGCTGATTTCAAATGGCTGCCTTTGAACTATATTTGGAAGTTAACCCAATTATGAAATGTACCTCTTGAAGGGTTAATGATCATATCTCAACTATTGTTTGAACAAATAAGGTCCAGTAAGTTTTTTTTTAAGTGCCTCTAATGTATCTGGCGATTGATTTAAGTCAATGTCAATATATACCTGCCACCCTAGATTTCAAAATGGCCGCCACTAATTATCCACTAATATCCATATTAAGCATAGCTCAACTTATGAATGATGAAAAACACTAAGGACAATCCCACATTGATAATGCTAACAATTAGTTCAGAAAGAGCCTTGCTGACATTGAATTAAGTAGTCACAATTAGCAGCAATCTTCAATTTCAAGATGAATGGCAGTCATTTTGAAATCTTCCAACTATATTTGTAATATCTGCCTCTGAACCACCTACGATCTTAGTTCTACTGACAAAACCTACTTATAATTATAATTATAATTTCAAAATGAACCCAATGTGTTGTGTAAGAAGCTAAGTATGCTATGCTAATAAGTAGTTACCAAGTAACTTAGTAGCCTTAGTTATTTTGGCACTGACAATGACGTGCACAAAGTAGAGTGCATCGAAGTTCAGTTGTCTTGGATCCATGTGTACATCCTTTTGAGCAACCACATCGAACCAGCTCACTCAGGCCTTTGCCACCTCAGTGATTGTGTCCATTGCGTAGTTGGTTTCTAGCTTCCAGTCCATGCAGTTAATAGGATCAGGTAGGAATTGGATGTAGACAAAATGATAGCAGAAGTAGCCCAAAAGAGCTATTCAGGACTTTGAATAAGGCTCCTCTGGCAAGTGAATGGCCTACAGTACAAGGGATACTCAATACAGATGACCACATGGAGATATGTCACAAACATGCACTCAGTTTAAACAACTTGGTATACCAATGACAACCTTACCTATGATTTTGGTCTATTGGCATAGTTTTCTCAAACTTCACAAATAACAATTTAACTCAGGTGAAACCATCATTGTTTGAAATTTGCTCAATTTTTCTTTTATTTTTTTCAATTCAACAAAAATGTGTTAAATTTGGCCACAAATTTAAGCCTCGTGATGCATACAGATTAAAAATTTGTATACATCCATGATTCTGCTTTCAGATTCTCAGAGGTATATTTCTACCAAAACCAAATATGATGGCTCGATGGGGCTACAACTCAGAACTACAAATTCAGAATCATTTCAACAATCTGGCCTAAAACGAGTGTAGTGTAGTAGTCTAGTAGAAGAGTAGTAGTCTAGTAGAAGAGTCAGCAAGCCCCATACTTAGAAGTCTAAGCCCAAACATCTAATGTCCAAACGTTGGCTGAGCTGATTTCTGGACATTTCTAAAAAAGATAATTGCGTTCCTATTCTGTGATATAAGCTAGATATAAATCCTTTATCCCAATTCCAACTGTCCTTCAAAGGTTATTTCAGAATGTCAAATGACCTAGCCTATAAGAACAAAATGACCATATTAAATCTTGCAAATGAATAAAGAAAAAAAAAAGTATCCATTTTCTCAAGTCCAATACGAAAGCAAAACAAACAAGCAAGTTCAAGCTTCCAGTTTTCATCCTTTGTCTACACCCTGCTTGGATCTTTAAAACCACCTATTCTAGCTTGGAATCCACAAGTTGGAGCCATCTTAAATGAAACAAATATCAATGTGCATGTTAACTTAACAAAATCTGAACATCGAGCTCTCAAATCATGTAGCAGTTGTCATTAAGAAAGATGACTATATTTTCTTGAGTGAACTCATTCTTGATTGAGGCACCAAATATACTGTTCTGCATGCAGACATCACAAAACACTACTGGTTCACTCCTGAGCTATGCAATAATACTGTCCATGCACTGGAAAAGGAATCTCATCTTCATCTTCCAGAAAAGTGCTGCCCTTGGGTGGGTGAGGATAAACACTGCGTGTGTGGGGCGTTGCGTCAAAGCAACAGAGTTCAGTTCAGGCAGAAATATATATAGGTGCAATTAAAAAAGATCCGGTAGGAGAGTTACTTCAAGCAAAGTCCCCTCAATGTAGATTTAAAAGCAATGAGGGATGGGTATGCAACAGGATTAACTGGCAGGTTGTTCCAATCCCGGATGGTTCTTGGGGAGAAAGAGCTAGCATACACTGAAGAACTACTGTGCGGAATAGTGAAGCGGGAACAGTGTCCTCTGGTGACAGTTGATAGGTGAGTCAAGTAATACTCTTGTACATCATCAAAAGATGATTAAGTAGCGACGCTCCTGTAATGATGGCCACTGGAGATATTCAAGCATGGTTGTATAGCAAGCATGTCTCTCTCTTTTGGTGATGCACTATATAAGTGGTTCTAATATCATGATGATATTCTGATGTTTTGGTAACTTCTACTTCTGCTGTCATTTTTTCTAGCATCCTAGCCCTACCCAATCATATTAACTGTGACTGGAAGCTAGATGAAACCAACTACGCAATGGACACAATCCCTGAGGTGGCAAAGGCTTTAGTGAGTTGGTTCAATGTAGTTGCTCAAAAGGAAGTACACATGGATGCAAATCCAGAACAGCTTGACTTCAATGCACTCTACTTTGTGCACGTCATTGTCAGTCCCAAAATGACTGTTTCGGGCTACTAAGTTACTTGTAACTACTTATTAGCATAGCATACAAACTATGCTTCTTACATAATGGGTTCATTTTGAATTCTTATACTTAGAAATAGGTTTTGTCTGTAGAGCTAAGATCGAAGGTGGTTCAGATGCAGATATATTACAAATATAGTTCAATGGCAGACATTTTGAAATCTGCCGCCATCTTGAAATTAAGATTGGTACTAATTGTGACTACTACAATATAAGCAATGCTCTTTTTGAACTTAAATGTTAGCATTATCAATGTGGAATTGTCCTTAGAGTTTTTCATCATTCATAAGTGAAATTATGGATATTATTGGCGGCCATTTTGAAATCTATGGTGGCAGGTATATATTGACATTGACCTAAATCAATGGCCAGATACATTGGAGGCACTTAAAAACTTACTGGACCTTATTTGGTCAAACAATAGTTGAGATATGATCATTAACCCTTCAAGAGGTACACTTCATAATTAGGTTAAATTCCAAATATAGTTCATAGGCGGCCATTTTGAAATCAGCCGCCATGTTGAAATTCATGATTACTGCTGTCTGTTACAGCTGCAATGTCATCAGTGTGTTTTCTGAACTCCTCAAAATTACAAATATGGGGTTGTCCTTAATATTAGTGTTTTTCATCACTCTTAACTTAAATTAGGCTTAAATATGTATTTCAATGGCAGCTATTTTGAAATATAAGATGGCAGCCATATTGATATTAACTTAAATCAATAGCTAGATACATGTACATCATTTTAAATCTTACTGGACCTCATATGGTAAAAAAAAATAGTGGAGTTATGGCATTTAAGCTCTTGAAAGGAATATTTAATCATTGGGTAAAACTATAGAGGGCGCTGTAGGCTAATAGGGCGCTACATTTTTGGCACTATATCAGAAATTGGTCAGGGACCCAATATGTATAAGCATGCCAAGTTTCAGGCTTTTAGGAAAAACTGCACAATAAATGTGCTTAGGGACTGGGCTATTATAAAGCACGATGCTTAAGATTTTGAAATCAGTGGACAGCTATGGTCCTCTCTTTCCATTGATACTACAATAAGTACCAACATACCTAGTATGGCGTCACAATGACGTCATGAAATCCGCGAGTCGGCAACCTTTGCATTTTCCACAGAAAATATGCAAAAATCCAATTTTGCGATAAAAACGTAGGAATATTGGAATTTCATGCGTTTTCATTTCTAAATGATAACAATTGGCTAGTTTTACATAAACTTAGAGTTTTAGAGCCATACTGTACATAACATTTCAAAAAAATATTCTTGGGTGGCAACCACTCCCTTACCCTTCGACTTTGACGGCATACCCTAACCCCGGTGAAGGTGCTACATTCACATTTTTTTTAAATGACCGGAAAGGATGAGAAAAGGATTACCTAGAAGCTTTTTACGAAAGTTTTTGGCATTTCAGCGCTCCGGAACGAAGATCACTAGCCCCTACCTCTCCCCTCCCCACCTCCCCATTGGTAAGACGAGGGTTAACCCTCGTCTACCTGAGCCATTTTTTGTAACAAAACTCCCGAAGGGGGGGGGTGGTTACCACCCCCTGTGATTTTCGTTACTGAACACCCGATTCCTGAAAAAAAAAAAAAAAAAAAATTTGTTTTTGGATTAAAAGGAGCGGAACATGTCAATTGACAATTACATTAAATAATTTGGCACCAAAAAAGGGGGTTTTTTAGCAAGCCGGGGAAAAAACCTGAAGGGGGGGGGGTGGTAACCACCCCCCCCTTCGGTAGACGAGATAACATTACATTACTGAGAAATGAGAACATACACAGATCAAGTCTTTATAATATAAAGATATTCCAGCATTCCTATGAACAAGTAGATTGGGACAAGGGGTCAATTGGTTGTCATATGCACGGTACCTTCTACACTGTAAAATTATTTTACTCTTGTTGAGTAAAAATGTCACAGGTCTTAATGTTGAGTAAAATCTTAGTCAAAGTTGAGCAAATCTAAGTCATTGTTGACTAAATCTTAGTCAATGTTGGGTAAAATATACTCAGCTTTGTGTAAGGTTTACTCAACTTTGACTAAGATTTTACTCAACATTAAGAGCTGTGACTTTTTTTTACTCAACCTTTTTTGGAGTGTATACTCAATTGTCAAGTCAGCGTTATCTGTCACAATACAAAACGCAAGCAAAAATCTGACTTAAAACTTGAAGAAGCCCAAACATCAGATCATCAGTGTTCTTCTGAAACCAGTGTTAGTGCACCTAAGGTTTCAGACCGGTAAATACAAGTCCAACGCGTCCCATCCTGGGGGCGCGTTTTTCAAATGGCGGCCAATATTCACTTAATGCCATTTTTTGACATATATCTTAATTTTTGATCAAAATTCACGCACTATGTGACTACTTAGTCGCACTAAAACACAACAAGGAATAGTTGAACACTTTTTGGCATGCTTAGCCTGCCTCTAGAGGGCGTCATATTTCAAAATGGCACCAAAACAATGAAACACCGTGTATTTATACATTTAATGTCTCTATAAAGGCAAAATGCCGGTGTCACCTAATTATATACTTTGTCATGCACCTGTGGATTGGTTTGAGGTAAAGTAAACACTTAAAAATGAAGTAGTTAGCCTTTCAAGTGTATATATAGAGGGCGCCTTATGTAAAAATGGTCTATGACTAGACCACAACCACAGCCTTCTTAATCACTGATCACCTTGAAACCGTAAACCATGGTTTCTTGAGTCTTGATGTGTTGACGGATGGTTACTAAGTGAGCAACAAGCTTCTTACTACGCCTGCTTGCGAGAGCTTTCAGGTAAGGAGTGTACGCGAAGCGACGCAACCAAACGCGTCCACATACGTTTTTGTTGTTAAGAAATTAATTACACAGATGGTTGGTTGTGGAATGCCCATTTCTCTCCTGTTCTGCATCTGTGCCGGCGACCGGCCTGAGAGTGCAGGAGCCTGTCGTTTTGTCTGGAAAGACAATCTTGGAATTGGCGCACAGGATGCAGATGTCAAAGGGAGACTCAAAGGGCCTTTAGATGGGCTCGCCCCTTATTGTGAGGAGAACCACTCAGAGCGAAAATCCGTCTGCGCGGCCATGGCCAGGCGTCACCATTGAGTGACCTGGCCTGGAGCGCTCCTGGATCACTGTGATAGTCATGTGTTACCTTAGGAATCACATTGGGAACTGCACTCTCTTATATACCCACATCGGAAGCCGTGGCAGTAGCTAAGGGAGGTGGCAAGGTGAGGAGGCACATGCCCCGGACACCACCGCAGGGGCGCTGAAATGATGTTTCAGAAAAAAAACAAAAATACTGTTGTGATTTTTTGATGTTTTTGTTACTCCTCCAAAGGCACTCAAACATGAATAAAAACTGAGAGGTTCCGGGGCTCCGTCACCGTGACCACCCACCAGGGGCAGCATAGTTCATCCGCTTCAAAATAATAGATTACGAGATTCTCCGAGGCACTCAACATGATATTTACCTCAAGCGTTTTCCACGGGCTCCGAACCCGGACCCCGCCAGGGCAGTATAGTTCATCTGCTTCATAATTGTGAGTAAACCGAGAGCTCCCGGATGCGCTGAAACATGCTGAACCCAAGAGCTTCTGGGGGCTCTGCCCTGTACCCCCGCAACCTTCATCATAGTTCATCTGCTTAAAGATATGACATAACCTCTCTCCGAAGGACTCGAACATGTTAAACTCAGAGCTTCCGGGTCTCTGGCCCCTGAACCCCCACAAGGGCTTTTTCCCCATTACCCTGTATCCACATGCCATGAGATCGACGGAGCCTTTCCCCTGTCTGCTCATGTTGGAGTAAATGCTTGCCCTAATGGGAGGGGGTCAATCCAGAAAGTTTGACCCGTCGTTGGATGCCTCTCCTGCCGGCATGTCGCGGGGTGTCTTTCGCCAGCTCCGGTGGACAACTTATACATGCATCAGCGTAGCATGCATGGTCATAGCTGTCAAGTATCTGGTATGGAGCGCACTGTTTTTTAGACAGAGGCCGGCTGCTGACGCGCCTTAGGTCCGGGGGTAGTTCTTAGGCAGTCCGGTCCTTTGGTATACGAGCTTAAATTCAGCTCCTTGATTCAGAAATTGATGTTCTCTTTGCGCCTCCTCTTTCTTGAGTTTGTCTTCTTCTGTATCAGATTATTCTTCTCTACTATTATGTCATACGAACACTCTGTGGCAATCACTCTCCTGATGAACCACTTGTAATCTAGGGCCCCATCATTAAATTCCAACCATGAACATCTGGTGGAGGAATTTCTGTTTCTGGCTCTGCCACATTCTGCCTGGTACCAATAAGGGCTTGATATTGCTCTCATGGATTGCAATCCTCAACAAATCTCTCATACGAGTGATCTGGCACATCAGTTGATCTTCCACGGCTTAGGAAGGCATCGAGATACTTGTCACGTGTTGACTTAACCCTCGTAACCTGAGTCATTTTTGGAAACAAACTCCCGACCCCCCCCCCCGTGATTTTTCGTTACTAAACATCCGTTTCCTGTAAATGGTACCACAGGGTAGCTTATAGTTTCTTTCTTCTTTCCATTTGGTATCAAAATAAGTGCCAACCTCCCCATTCGACGTTACTAATGACGTCATATGTTGATGAAAGTATGAAAATACATATATGAGATTGGGTGGAAAATTGATATTTCTCAATTTTAAGCCGACGCAAACATTATTATAGCACTGGAAATGCTCTCATTTTATGAAACTAGTTATTTTCGAAAATGATATTCCCTAAACATTTTGGCGAAAAATTGAATTTTCCATTCCCCCATAGTGTTGTCTATGGAAATTGACATTTTGCTAACATGCGAACTTTATGACGTCATTGTGACGTAGTGCTAGACATGTTGGTAACCGCATTTTGTGTATCCCAAAAAAATTGAAAGAGGAAAGCCATAGCTATCCATTGGTACCAAAAATCAAGAGTGCATGTGAATTTCGTGTTTGCTAGGCATGTTGGTATGTCTCTTCTCCCGAAGGGGGTGGTTGCATTTTGGCAGCCATTTTGAAAAACGCCCTCACCAGTTAAAAAAAAAAAAAAACCCAGGGTGGGGATGTTTTGCAGACAACCTGACTTCAGTTGCCTTATGGTAAAGCGCTTTACAAAAATGGTGTCTCCAAAAATCCCGGGGGGTGCAGGGGGGGTCATGGTAGCCCGTAGTCTATAAGGGATCTGGAACCTGCCGGTGACGTGATTTAAACAAAAGCATATCTGTATTTAATATTCGGTTCTCAACAGGCCAAACCATGAAACTATTTATAATTGTTTACGAGCTCTGGTCCTTCTTTCCACATCCAAAAACCATCGGCGCAGCTTTATTTTGATGGCGCTGAAGCCGCCTTAGATCGGCTTTGTTTGCTCCAAAAAGTAGGGAGTTGGCGTAATCGATACGGGACAAGACCAGAGCTCGTACAGCATGATGACAAGCTTGTGTTATAAACCGTCTTATGCGCCACAGATTGCGAATATGAAAATTGGCGCTATTGCAAATGGCACTGATCTGTTTAGACATTATCAATGGAGGCATCGAAAATGACGCCAAGATTCTTAACACTACTTGAAGGTTGAATAGAAATGTCACCAAGACTGAGCTGTATGTCAGGCAAATTGCTCAAGACACGCGGTGTGGCAATAACATTGAATTCTGTTTTTCCTGATTCACCTGCAGATATACAAGAAGAGAGCTTATTGAGAGCACGATCACAATCGCCCGATATCTTTGGATTAAATTCACAATATAGCTGGGTGTCATCAGCATAAGTGTGAAAACAAACATTATGAGCCCTGATTATATCGCCAACAGGATGTGTATACATAATAAAACCTTGTGGTCCAATAATTGATCCCTGTGGCACCGAGTAGTTGAAAGTGTATTGCCTAGACATAGCACCATTAATAGCCACCCGGGTATTACGATTTTTAAGATAGGTTTGAAACCATTTTAAAGCATTACCAGTTATAGCAAAACGATTTTCAAGCCTATTTATCAAGATATCATGATCAATGGTGACGAAGGCTGCACTCATGTCAAGTAACACTAGTAGTACGACTTTGCTATCATCTAGAGATTGCAAGATATTATTTCTCAGTTGCAACAGAGCAATCTCTGTTGAATGATGAGCTTTATAGGCCGATTGATACAGCTCACCAAGGTTATGGTCGCTGACATGCTGAATTACTTGACACGAGGCAGCCTTTTCTATGACCTTGGCAAGAAATTTGATATTGGCCACAGGCCGGTAACTCTTTAGAGCATTTGGATCCATTGAAGCCTTCTTGATCATTGGTGTTATAATGGAATGCTTTAGCGTATCAGGAAACACACCTGTCTTAAGAGATGTATTAACAATCTTGCAGATGATAGGAAACAAGCATACAAGGTTCTGTTCAATGAGCCATGAGGGTAATGTAGCCAATGAACAAGATTTACTAGACAAGTGGGCAATAATGTTGGCAAAGTCAGAGTTTGAAAGTTGTTTAAAACTAGTCATATTGTTATCACATACATTTAAGATTTCACTGTCAACTGTTATTTTTGACCTGATTTGATCAACCTTGTTAACAAAGAATGACAAGAAATCGTCAGCAAGATCAATGTCAGAGTCAGCAGTAGGCAGGGTCTTTTTTGATGTATTGAGAAGACCGTTTAATGTTTTGAACATTTCTTTCGTATTGGAACTTAGGAATCTGTCAGTGAAGAAACGCTGTTTGGCTTCAATGATCAGTTTATTGACTTTATTCTTTTGGTCCATCAACGCACTGTAGTCCTCTTAATCGCGAGATTTGCGCCATTTTCGCTCAAGGCGTCTTCTAACACGTCTTTCCTGATGGATTGCATCGTTATACCATGGGAGGCGGGTTTTGATCACACACTCTCTGGTAGTAATAGGACAGACTTCATCTAAAACAGATGATGTAATTAGTTCATACATATCACAAAGTTGGTTAGAATCATCGCAGTCAGAAGGTATTTCGCGTAACCGTTTTTCAATGATATTTGTAAACTTTTGGGGGTCAAGTTTAGCAAAATTACGCAATGTTTTGGTTACCTTCAAGGGCTGTGGTTTTGGATATCTGACAGTCGTCATAACAACGTGATGGTCAGAGTACCATAGAGGGTGAATATGAAATTCTTGAATGATGTCTTCCGCACATCTAGTAATAACCAAATCAATGGTGTGTCCAGATTTGTGAGTGGGTCCAACAATGTGTTGGTGGAAATCATAGGCCAAAAGAATTCAAAGGAATCGTTTTGAATCCCATCTGTGCGGACTGTCAACATGGACATTGAAATCCCCGATGAAAACAAGCTGACCAGGTATAACACGGTTCAAATTCATTTAACACCTCTGTGGCCAAGTGGGTCACATCTGACCCATAGAGGGAAAAAAATACATTTCTGATATCTCTCTTTTGGGCTTTGGGGATCTAAGCTGGCATAATCCAAGCCATTTGAAAAGCCACGCTGCAAATAATAGGATTTATAGATTGCTTGACTGCCCAGGAATTTGCTTGCCTTTGCTAAATCATTGTTAGCTGCAGTTATAAAAGGAGAGTGTTATGCAACATTCAACCTTGGATAATGGTTTTAACTGTCAACCTAGATGCAAAAAACAGACACATGTAAGAATAGCTATACATTGTGTCTGACTGAAAACTGGGCCGTAAAGGTGCTAAGAATTGAGAGTTTGTCAGTCCATTCTCGGAAGAGGGTGGAGGGCTATAAATTGCACATACTGAGGGATTTAGTTTTGTCAGTGATGCAAACATGTCCGAAGGTGTATGTTTCAATTCCAGTGGGGGGATGCTATAGGTTAAGTGCTTTTCTTGAATAAGACGCCAATTTTCCACGTGCTCATCGCATCGGGGGAAACTTGGTGATCTATCCGGGAGGGGTAATCCCCGAGATAGCAGAATCTTTGGACTACCAAAGGCCCCATGTTCATTCAAGAAACATTATATTCAACGTCATATAATAACGGTTAAGTAATGTAACAGTTGTATGCGATTGATTGAGCTTCCATGTGTTGAACACATAAATTGAGAACGGTTTAAACCGTGGCAAGGTCTTTAAGTTAGCAGGATTACTTCCATTTTGCTTAGTACTGAACTACGAACGGCAGAGCGTGAAGTAGGAGATCAAAATGGTATCTGATTCTATGTCTTATACCTCCAGGTCTACCACGACGTCGCCATCGCTTGTTCTTAAAGGAAATATGTCATGATTCTTAAGATTTGGAAAATTGTCTGGATGGAAGGCTTAAGTAACGTAGATTACATAAAATCAAAATAAGTTGAAAATGGTCCACATTGTTGAGTAGTTTGCCTTTTAATTTTCCGCCCAATAGCTTACTTCGAAAACGATTCCGACAAATCCCGACAATCGCAGGCACATGGTGACGTTCAAAGTGATGGACCATCCATAAATTTACGTCGTTGGACCATCATATCGCAGTGTTGCCATTTCCTATAACTGCGAACGAGGGTGTATATCAAGTAATAATAAAAACACAAAGAATGAAACAAAAATATGTCATTCGGAACTTATTTTTCTAATTTTATTATTACTTTCCATCAATACATCAAATTTACAGTGTCAGCAATAACAAACGAGTCAACACGATTTTTGGTATCACTTTGGACGTCACGAGGAGAGCAAAATTGGGCGCTTTGATCAATGAAGCCGTGGCGAAAAATCCGCCCACGTGTTCTTCGTATGTCAAACAAAAGCAAAAATTAAAATGCCTCTATTTTGGTAATTTTACATCAAATTGTATCATTTTTCGGGAATTCGTGATTATGTACATCTATTAATGAATGTAAGTCAACTGAGCTTGACAAAAAATCTAATGACATATTTCCTTTAAGGCAAACGCATGTACAAGTAGAATGTTTCTCACAGCGGAAAAACTAGTAGTGTAGAGATGCAGGTCTTTGACAAGTTCACTGTTAGTTTACAAACATAGTCATTGGAGCGAGACATACTTTTCATCAAGTCAGGGAGAATATGAACACCTGAATTGATCAGTGTTCATCTTGATCGAAGGTGATTGAGAAAAGTCATACTAAGTCTTACCAGATTCGGAATTGAAAATGGTAATCGGGTCGCTTGGCCATCAAAAAGTGAAATTTATCGGGAGAGCAATAGAGACCGAGAGAGAGAGAGAGAGAGTTTTAGAGAATTTATGACCCACTTGTTGCATTGGCGATCACCCTATGCATTGCTGTTAGAACTTAAGCGTGAATGAAAACTTAAAAAATAGCAGCATTCTAGAGATATTCATGGGACCATTCTACAGTAAATGTCATTTGTCAATGCCATATACAAGGACTTTTCTTAAACATTGTTTCCAATTTTCTGGGCATTTCCTTAGTATCCCCGACCAGGCACTAGGGATGCCCTATACCAGGCACAGGGCACAAGCCAGGAAAGTGGACATCACTAGTAATTCACTAGAGATCCTGTGTTGTCAGATAAACAGATTATGGATTCACTTACATCCAATTAATTCAAGACCTTCAACAATAGATTTGCAAGTTGTTTCACAATAATGTGAAATGCTTAAAACTGTGGACACCTAAAATGACTATTAAATGTCAATTATTAATGGCTTTGTGTGTGGAAGTGGGACCAATACGATAAATACTAATACTTATGATGGTGTCCGGGGTAGCTTCCTGGGTTAGATTTCTACATTCAAAATTGGTTGTTTATTCCAAATCTCCCTAGCATGAAGGAAATAACCAGGATCAGTCAAGTACCTTTTGTTGTCAACCCATGATCCCTATCAGGATCCCTACTGATAAGCAATCCTGGGTGAATTTCTTTGTGGGGTATTTCGGATGCAGCAGGAGTAATCGCAGATGATTCTGGAGATCAGGCCGTACGTGGTAACATTTTAATCGTGACGTACTTTGCCTGCGACTCTTCTAAGAAAATCTCGTCCATCATGCTTTAGACAATCAACTTAAGGGTTCAATTCTTTCTGAAGAAATAAAGGTCTGTCTTGACAAGTTCCATTATTCAATCGATTTACAGGAACTTGCAGACACACATGTAAAGCCGGAGAGCAATGCTGAGTTGAAAGATCTCGGACACACTCTTCAAGAGCTTTGAAAGTGTTACAAAAGCAGAGTACTGGATACCATTCATGGGGATGGTGGAGGTACTGACACAAAATATCCATGCAATCAGATCAAGGAATTGGATCGATTTTGTGTCCTCAACAAAGCTAATGCTACCACGGATGCAAATCTATGATGATGATTAGTATCGCCACCACCTTTCTGATTTCATTGCAGTCCCTACAAACCAAGCGACATTCCAGGATGAAATGGTTGCCCAATCATTGACAGGAAAACCTTACTCGTGTTGCTCTTGATGAGTTCATCTTCCATAACAACCGTGTGCAGGTTAGCCTTGTACCAGGCATCTATGTCGATAGAAGTAAAAGTGTACGTTTATCACAATCACTTAACTTTTGAGCTTTTTTCATGCACCACACACACACAGTATCTTATTATGAAGTGAACCCATACTGGACCGGAGCCTTTTATGATTCACACCGATAAATAACATGAGAAACAGAAGCAAGTCGAGGCCCCTCTGCAAATGACAGTGTTTTTTTTTATGCGCTCGGTTTCTATGTGTACCCTAAAAGTATTTAACAAAAACAGCGACAAATGCACACAGCCGGTGTGGCAGGAGATATAGTCCTCCGGGCTCACAGTCCGGGAACAATGGTGAACTATAGGGCAATCGATTCAGTTGACTCTTCACGCAACATTAGTTTCACGCTTTATTCCGTTGTCGTCTATGGAGCCCGGACTATGATACCTGCAAGACTATGATTACTTTCACACCGGAACTTGTTGCCCATCTACAGCGACAACGAGCAAGTGTTCGTATATAGAGTTTAAAAAAAAATTTTAGTTTGATTGATTGTTTGAATGGATAGACAGATTAAAATCGGATGGTGGAAGTCGATGTGCTTCCTTCTTATCTCTTTCTTCCATTAGTCGGTGGCCATGTGCTTTCCTGTGGGCTTTGAATGTTTATTTTCCGTTCTCTGCGGGAACTTGTTAATTATGATATGATTGAGTCAAAAATGATGGTGTCAATTTTTTCGAGTGTGTGTTCACCATTTACATGCAAATAAGTATGACGTCATATTTCAAAATTAAAATACACCCGTACACAATCAAAATCATTTTTATAATTCTATAACACAGTCAAAATGTTAAAGCAAATGAAACATAGCAGTTCCAGCAATACTCAAGATGGCGTCAAAATGAAAAATATAAATATGTGGCATATTGGGCAAATAAACATTAACCCCTGTCTACCTGAGCCATTTTGTAACAAAACTACCGAAGGGGTGATGTGATTTTCGCTTACTGAAACACCCGATCCTATAAATTTGGTACCAAAGGATAGCTTAGAGTGATCTTTTTTAATTTGTACCAAAAATAAGTACTAACATCCCAATTATGACGTCACCATGAAGTCATTATGTTGAGGGAAAGTACGAAAATGCTGAATATAGGGTAGAAAAATTGATATTTTAAAAAAAGAAAAAACCTAAAAAATTAAAAAAAAAAAAAAAATCATTCTATTTAAAAACTAGTCATTTCCCATCAAGTAGAGTCAAAAACCGCATGAAAATCTGATTTTCCTCAAACCTTTTGCGAAAAATTGATTTTCACTGTGCGTGTCTATGGAAATGGCAGTTTTGCTGACTGCGAACTTTATGACGTCATTGTGACGTAATGCCTAGGCAATGTTGGTACTCATTTTGGTTGCAATGGAAAGAGGAGGACCAAAAGCAAGTGTCTGTGATGGTCCTGTGTTGTGTTAGGCATGTTGGTACTTCTCTTCCGCAAGGGGGGGGGGGTGGATACAACCCCCACCTATCCATCACTTTGGGATCACCCTGACTTACTATGACCCGGTGGATGTTTGTTTTGGATTAAAAGGAGGGAACATGTCAATGACAATTACATTAAATGAATTTGGCACAAAAAGGGGGTTTTACAAGCGGGAAAAAAAAACCTTGAAAGGGGGGGGGGGAAAATACAAAATTTAAAAATCCCCCCCCCCCCCCTTCCTCCGGTAGACGAGGCGTTAAATCGGGAAAAAAAAACAAAATATTTGCACGAGGCCACAAAAACTCTTATTAAACCATTAGCTTTTTGGGTTTGGTTATTTTTTCATTGCTTCAGATCCAGGAGGTGCTAATGTCTCCAAAAGTTCCATCAAAATGGCAAAATTTGTGAATAAATTCACACTTTGAATAAATATAATAATTGTGTGGAAGGACCCATGTAATTTTATTTTAAGGGAATCGTAAACTATGGTCACGACATTAGATTTAATATCATCTTGCCTTATTCCCCCAAGATGGGCAGCCACTATGGCGGTCGTCAAATTCGTTAATACTGTACAATTTACCATACTGGATATATTTAGTTATATTATCCAGAAACACCATAAAATTACGAATTTTAGTATTAAAGATATAATATAAACCTTGACAATTAGAACACTTCATGTCTAGATATTTGGTTGTTAATCATCACTTCAAATGAAAAACACTATGGCAATATTCATTCCGTTTAAGTTCGTTAAACCTACGAAATTGCCATGTACTTTTTTAACTTGACCATCATATTGAAATTTACAGACTGGTAACAAATAAAGTATATTAATATAAATTATCTGGTGATAACATGATCTCATACTCCCGAATTATACACTTTACAATAATTTCTGGGATTACATAACTAAATATAATACAGACATATGGTAATTGTAGCTTTAAAATTCGTGAAACGGCAGACGTATTGGTCGCCATCTGGGTTGCTCCTGTTATCAAAACGGAAACGCCAGGACACGGAGTTCTCATGAGTCAAATTTTGGCTGTCTAACCAAAAATATATTACATAATTTTATGATTATTTTAAGGTTTTATCTTAAATACGCACGTTTTGGCCATCATCTTGAATTTGAAGACGCTATCAAGATGGAAACGCCAGATAAGAATTTGTAATAGTCAAAGAAATATATTCGATCATTTCAGTGAAACCATTCATGGTACTTGAGCGTTTTCTACGATTTTTTAATGACCTCATATTAAATTTGCATAAAAATATCATAAAATGCCTCACAGAAAATTGGCACCTCGATTTTTGATAAAGTGGTTAATGTTATTGGAAGCCAATACAAATTAGAAAATAACCACGAAAGGCACACGGGAACCAGTTCCCTTACATACGGCCACGTACTACATACCCAAACTCCAACCATAACCGAAGACTGTGAATAAAATGGGACAAATGAAATGGAACTGGAGAAAGACTTGACGTTAACAGCGAGCCAGCCGTATTGAGGCCAATACGCGACAGCGAGCTAAAAACAAAACACGGCAGCGACGTTTCGAAATTTGGGCCTTAGAAGGAGGAATGGCCTGTTGCCTTTGTCATCAAATAGAAGATCACGGGACGGTCCATTATCTGAAATACCCGGTTATACGTTAAGATACGATTAGTAAAGTATGAATTTCTACAATTGATTCTGTATTGGACTCCTATTATGAGTTTGCGGGCATTTTTGGAAGATTTCAAAGAAGTGGTGACGTCATCAGTATGGTTGAAGTACTATTTGTGGCCCCAGGGGACCATCAGATATATCGGAGCGATGGCATCCGCTTATTAAACCGGCAAAAAGAATCGCATTCTCGTCATCGGGACCGTAGTTTGGGGAATAAGGGGTAATATTTGCACTGTTTTGACATAATGGTTGTGTTTTTGGAACAAACGCTCATTGCCATTTAGGCTAGAGTAATGTGTAGGACCTTTATTTAACATTCCCGAATTGATTAAGCTTAGTATTTGACCCCGGCGCGTTCTGTAATATCCGCCTCATAATGATTTTATATATACTCCTACATCACACAACTTGTCACTTTGTATATATCGTCCCTTACGGCATTGCTAATATAAAAGCTATTGTCGAGATTAATTTGTAGTGCCCTTCCGCTGATTTAAGTATTACAAAAGAGTGATGTCCTTCTTCCTGCTCGGATTGCGCGACGGTCGTCTATGGCGTACGTCTTATAACCTGGAAAGTAGTGAGTTCGATCCCCACTCAGTCGTAAAAAAGCTTAATTCATTGTATTTATCTTGGAGTTAAAGGAGAACCACTGAAACGAATATATTAAATCAATAGTACACTATAAAATAAATTATAAACCATATATCGAGTGGTTTCATAGAAAAATGCGATTATATCGTCGTGGGCACGACATAGTGTCGAATCTGATTTTTGGACAAATTTAGTTAATAGGTGATTCTGGTTGCATTTTTGCACTCTTTATATGTACCCAAAAATAAAAGTAAATTACATCTCCTAACCAAAATAGCCGAAGTCGAATAACACCAATTTGTTATACAAGGATTTTAAAACAATCGGAATAGCGTATTCGGATAGCTTTGCGTTGTGCCAAATAATTCAAAGAACCACAGATAATTTGTGAAACCGAATGAAGTATTGCTTGGAGACAAAAAATTGCTACTTCAGTCTCAAAATCGATTAATGCTCTGTCAAGATTTAAAGCATCGTTGAAATTTGAAATTGAGCCTTTCTCATGAGGGGATTGGTCATGTTATTTACATTTCATTTTTGTGTTTTAATTATGTTAATTGTACTAATTGAAACGAAGACACGTGCGTCGTGAAAAAGAACTATCCCAAGGTTTTGTAGTTTTAACGTTTGTACAAATAAACCAAATTATCACTGTTAGGGGGACATAGTGACATTAACCCTAGTATATTACCAAAGGGGAGGAGTTACCCACCCCAGGTAAAATTTCCTCCCGTGCCCAAAACGGTAAAAACTTTCGTTAAGTCTTCCATATAATTATTTCACATCCTTATGCTCATTTGGCGAAACAAATGTGAAGGTAGCACCGTCACCGGGGATAGCGTAGAAGTCGATTGGTATGGTGGGAGTGGTTCTAGTACCTCTACTACCCTTTTGAAAATGCAGCATTATGATTGGTCAGTTTACTGCCATTAATTATGCAATAATGAGCGCTAATGCATTTTTATCATTTATTTTCATTCATCAGCATACCAAACTACAACATAACTTAAGCATATTACCTTAAAAAAATTATAGATAGAAATAAAGGTTTTGTAGTATCATCTCTGGGTTCATAATGTATCTCGGGCGAAAAAAAAAAGAAAAAAAAATGGGCGCAATTATTAGTTCTTTCCGAACTCGAGGACATATTCGCCTATAAATGATACTGCATTACCCTTTAGTTATTAGTTCATCTGTTTAATGATTGTGCACTGTCATTGGCCTTAAGATTATAGGTTGATTAAAAACTAGTCTTTTTTTTTAATTTTTTAGTTTTTTGAAAAAAAAACCCGCATGAAAATCCAATATTCCTACCTTTTTGATGACAATAATTTCAATATTTCATTTTATACTTGATGCGGTGTGTCTTGAAAATGACAAATTTGCCAACTGTGAACTTTGGCGTCATGTGAGCCATTATAGTGTGGTGGACGCAATACGAAAAACGGAAAGGACCAAAGATATCAACTGGTCCCAACATAGAATCATCTATTGACTATAATAATGAATCTCGGGGTGTTACCACTCCCAACCTTAGCATGCCTTAGTAAACCCGTGTTTCAAAAATAGACTTGGTAACACATAGTTGTGAAGTTTGATTTTTCTTTGTGTTAATTGGATATT
>JAMKCH010000582.1:0-112845 GCA_023653785.1 Ophioderma brevispina
CCAAGATGGTTTTGGACCGAAAAAGTTTTATTGGCGCAACGCCCTTCGACTAAAAAAAAAAGCTTCGGACAAAACACTTTCGGAGTAAACGACCCCTTCGGCTAAAACCTTTCGACCAAAGACCTATCTTCCTAATTAAACCTTCTGACAAAAAACCCTTCGGTAAAAACCCTGTCCCCGAAATAGCGAAATTATCATCTTAATGAATTATTATATGACGACGGCATATTGGCTTATTCACTTCATGTGTGATCTAATACATTAGTAAGCATTCCAAATATGAAAAATACGGGTTCGACAAAAAAGTGGCGCTCTTCATGAAATGCATGTGCCCTTTTAAGTGCATGAGCGGGGTTTGTCCACGGGGATCCAGAATTTTGTTATATTATAATTTTTAACGTCTAAATTACGCAACAGTATTGTTGAGCATGGTTTAATGAACACACTGTAGTGAGTGTGTAGCTCGTGTCAAAGTGGGGCGGAATTCAGGAGGCTGTAAATGCATAATACAGGGGGTCAAAAGTGAAAAATGCTTGGGATGCTGTAAACACAAAAGTAACAGAATTGTGCGTCTAGATTAAAAAAATAAAGTTTGTACTGCCTACAACTTATGGTTACGGAGAACATTAAGTCCCGTATTGGTGTGGTCATAGCGAGGCGCGGCGCATTCCGATGACGCTTAAGGGAGTCCGATATTTGGTCAAGGAGAATCCATGACGGGATTCCCCTGTCCTCCAAACAACACCAACAAAATAAAAATTACCCCGACCAAAGAATTCTTTTTGGTTCCTTCTTGGAAACAACAAACTTTAATCATAGTGAAAAATCTTTCGTTCATTCAACTGATTTCGGCAACAATGCTTAGTGACAGAATCGAATGACTTAATTTCAGATCAACAATCTTTATGATTTTAACTTATTTAGCCGAAAATAACTCTTCAAGCTTGCAAATGTAACAAATCCCAACTATTGATCATATAAACTTTGAACAGTTGATAATAAGTAACAATCAAAAGAAAATATTTCCATTAAATAACAGACGTTTAAATCAATCAAAATGTGGTATGGATTGAAATCAAACAATAAAAAATAACTGTACAAACTTAAATGCTTAATGACTTCAAACAATACAGAAAGCTTTTGAAATGTTTGAAATCCAGATTCTGCCAGATCCGGCCGCAGTTCACATGAATGAATTCCAACTAAATAGCTGAGATATAAATGATTCCAAAGTCAACTAAATAATTGCATCCATCCAAATGAAATCGACCAAACAATGGAAATTCCCAGTCTTTAAAGCAATATTACCAGCATATTTTTGAAGAGCCCCCCATTTTTTTAAAAAATGGATTTTTACACGGCTTGCGTTTGTTAACTGTCTATTAAGCTAACCCTTTGACTGGTTAAGCTCTCCAATGTCTAATGTCGCAAACGAAGGAAGTTGTACTAGAATAATTCATATCGGGAACTCCCGATTAAAATTCAACGGCTGCATAACTAAATGTCATAGGCGGAGAAGACAGACCCCAGGTCTTCCGTTAGTAGCATTTATATCCCGATAGAGGCAATGGTGGCAGTTTTAGGAAGGTTTTCCCTACCGTTACGGGGGCTCACCTCAGCCGCAGACTACCAATTAGCAACCATGAATACAGTTGACTCTACAGTCATATATCGGCTAATGTTTCGCGCTCTATTTAATCCTTTGAGAACTACGGCGACTAAAGTCGCGCGATCAAAATTACTACCTGTCAATTTTGGCATTAAATATGTAAAACTCTTCAGTTTTTTTCCGGGGCCATTCAGAGTAGCATGGAAAATGTTATAGAAAATGATCGAAAAACAAGCCATAGGCCTTGTTGGTGTTTTAGATGGCTTTTCAGATCAACCTTCAAACATTTGGAAGGGGGCCACCTCAAATCTACGAATTATGTGACAACGTATACAAACTGCCAGTTCCCAAATGGGTTTAACGAAAAGCATCTGATTTGGCTTTGCATTTTCCGCATGAAGCGCTGTTTCATCGGACCAATTTTTCAAGTAGAACCCAGGACACGTTTTGTAAATGTAATAATTTAGGCAATTTCAAGCTGGTTCCACGCCACCAACAACAAAGCTCTCAGAACACCATTCATAACAAAAATAAAGGCTTACTTTTTTTTTTTTTAAATTAAAATCGTAACCTTCTGATATGATTTTTCAAGTCAAAATTGAAATTCAATGTTTTTGGTCACATCATTTTCTTGAGAAAAAGCTATCTAAAGGTATGTATTTCCTATACATCACACAGTAAGGCTATTTTTGGACGCTTCCAGGCTCCATACCGTAGTGCCAACGGGTTCTAAATTCCCACCAGATGATTATCGGGTCATGTCCAATAAGAAATGGGTCAAAAAAAGTGTTACGTGTTTTTAACCCCCACATTACGAGCTCAGCTGGCCTCTAAAGATGAGTTCCAGGTAAAACGAAAATTTTTTTTTTGGGGCTCGATGAACGATAAACACACTAAATGAGCTAAAATTAGTTTTTTTATTTCTTTGCACCGACCGACCTACTATGTCAATGTCAGTCAGATAGTAAGACAATATAGGATCAATTTCTGTAAAAACACTTTTTTGTTAGATTTTTGCATCGACCGACCTGCTATGTCAGTAAGATAGTAAGAAATATATGGATCAATTTCTGTAAAAACCACGCAAAAACCCACAGAGCAACACGCACACTTACAAAAGCCGAAAATAAAATCAAGCAAATGGGAAAAAGGAAAGAAACACGCACACCCGCGCATTGTATACGACAGAGCCGTCCCAAAATCAAAGTAAAGATTGTCAGGACTATCATCCGGGCGCCCCCTCCCTTAATCGCAGGTTAATACTTTGAGAATAAACGGCGACTAAAGTCGCCGATCAAAATTACTACATGTTCAATTTTGGCTTAAAAAATTTAAAAAGTCTTCTTGTCCGGCGGCAACCCATTCAGAAGTAGCATGGGAAAAATGATTAAAAATGAGTCGCGAAACAAGCCTTATAGGCCTTGTTGGTGTTAGAATGGCTTTTCAGATCACCCTACATGAAAACATTTGGAAGGCCACCTCTAAATCTACCGGAATTATGTGTTACAAACGTATACAAAAAAATGGCAGTTCCCAAAGGGTTAAGCATATACGATACATTGGAATATTGAGTAGTATTCTATTGATTTATTTTTTTTAATGTAATTTTTTTTTTTTTTTTTTAATAATTAAAGAAATTGTTTTATTAAATATTATTATATTGGTGTTGTATTATTAATTATGCTATGAAATCAAGTAAGTCAAATGCATGTCTGAAATTGGAAGCTAATAACTCGCTTATTTTGCATTGGAAGGGCTTGCTTTGAGTAGGGAAACAAACAAGAAAAAGTCTGTTAAACTAAAATTACAACATATAATTTTTAAATGTAACAAACCAAAGTAATTACGCTCCGTTTCCCCCATCTTTGTGAGCTCAAGAAATATCTCATTTTTCTGTCAGACTTGAGCACAAATAATAAATTAAATTAATCCAAAAAATAAAAAAAATAAAAAACTTAATTGGTAAATTTAGTCGTTCTATAGGCCCATATAATCAAATTAGCAAATTCAATTTCATACAGAAAATAATGCAAAGTATAACTGGATTAAAACAAATAATGCAATTGTAGTGCCATTTTTTTTTTCTACAGACTCAGGTAATCAAGGTGATAATAATAATGTCATTTCTAACGCGCACATATCCCCCCTACGGGGTGCTCAAGAGGCCGATTTCCAATTATTATTACCGCTGCCATCAGAAAACGTCACAATAATTTCGCTTCAATCTTTGGTGGCTGCTGGCCTAGGGTAGGCGCACAACTCTTTCAGCACTTAGATTGTAATTCCCCTCATAACAGCTACTATACCCACTTATCGTTGGTCAATGAAGCAATTGAGACTAATTATCTTGCCCAGGACACAAACCGTTGGCCAAAATGGGGCTCGAACTCACGATTTAACCGTTTGAATGATCATGAGTCCTCACTTATCCCTGGACCAACGTGGCCTCTCAAGTTCGGCGAATTTAAATCGCGGAATTGAAAACAAAAATAGACCTCTTTTGTCACTCAAATGTTACAATGACTATTAGATAGATTGACCGGAATATGAAAATATACACAAAAATTTAGAGATCAGTCTGGGTCACTCAACAGAAATGACACGTTTAAGAAGCACGCCCTGTCCGTAATTGTTCACAAATAAAGAATTGGTTCAAATGGTAATCATATACACAGCGTCTTGCTCCTCTCTCCTTAGTTACGATCCTTAGTTACGGTCAACAACCTGAAAACATCATAGTCGTCTTCATGGAGTTCATCGGTAGTTTTTGTTCCCGATCATACGCTTAATTGGTCGACAATATTCTTGCCAGCGCGACTGGGGCGGCTATGCCTGGTCCACCCCGCTAGTACCACTGTTTTGCTAATTTCCATTGTAGCTCCTATAGGAACTTTTTTTGATAGACATGAAAGGATAATGTTTGAAGTCCCTCCAAAAAGTTTTTACAAGGTTTTACACTTACCGTTTTAAAACACTAGGCTGATTACATAAAAATTGCATATTTTTTTTAACACTTATGTACTAATAGGGCAAATTCTGCTCTAATTTAAAGACGAAAGTATTTTTCAACAGCGTGACTTCTTGCACTTTGTAGTCAATTTCCGAATTCAAAGACATACCCTCATTTGCAAATCCATCGCTCTTGTAGAAATTTTGCATATTTATTCCTTACTTTATCGATTTTTGCAGAAATTACCTCGTATTTTTCAATCATAAAACGTAATTAAAACCGGTTTTGTTGACTGCAAACGCTTAATTTTACTAAAATGTGACTCCCTAATTGCTTCTACAGTTCAAGTTTATCCCCCTGCGATTAATATTTGTTTCCGAATTTTAGTTTTCTATAACGTGGTTTGTGGCATTCATTTGAAAAAAATATCTTCTCCGCGGTTGGTTATATAATTATGAGCTTTTAACATGTTATAATCTATATATTTTGCCATTTTTGAATTTTAGGAAACAATTTTTTTTCTATGTAAAGATGCAGTTTGAAAAGAGAACTTGGTTAGATTTGTTTCCACGTTGGATAACATTTTGTCAGCGTAAGTTAGAGGAAAAGTACTGTACAAAAGATGAACAATTATTGTATTTTGGAAAACTGGAACATATTGTAAATTTACGTCCAATTTTTTCGCAGCCTATTATGATTATATTGAAGAGCTTATCTCGTTCAAAAATCCCATAAAAATACGTTTTATTATTTTCTTTGACAACAAACCGTAATTTGATCTAACCCTTCTTACAACAAACCGTATCAATTTTGTAGTAGTACGCACCCTAATTTTGGTGGATAGCCCTACTAAGTTTTTTAAGTATGTTCGTCAGTGCAAATTGTGTTTAATTCCACTGCTTTTACAGTGAAATGTATTGGCTGACTTAATTTGTAGATGATGGCAGTCCTCACATGGAGGAACAGTGATATAATCTCATGTTACAACATCGTGGTTTTAGTCAGTCTTATGTTATTTCCTACACATTATAATTGTTTTTTAAGTGTTGGATTAATTTATTTTTAGAGTATACTATATATAATTATTGAGAAATTTGTTGGCAGAATTGCTGACAGTAAATACGGTGAGAATTTACAATATGTTAAGACTGAAGCCAATCAGCTACAAGACTTAGGGAGAGTCTTATTTCTTTGTTTAATTTTCGTTGCTTTTCTTTCGTAACTATTCCTCTATTATTTTATTAATTATTACATAATTAATATAACGAATTGAAGACAGATATGACGAGTCCGTATTTAAGATTGTGTTTGCTTTCTTCAATCGAAGCTCCAGCATCAGGTATCCTCATTTCCTCCTACTTAGAAGAACCATTTAAACTGCCAAGGCTTTTCGGAAATTTATTTAATAACAAAAATTTACCTTGAAGTTGATAATACACATATTACTTCAGTGTGCAAATGCTAAATTCAGTTTACATTATCATCTTTAAGGGAGCTTCATACATCTAAGCCCCTATGCACCGTCTAAAAACAAAACAAAAAAAAAAAAAGGGAATTTAGGGTTGGATGATCAAATGGGATTTGTGTGCAAGATCCCTCGTAATGGAATGGGATCAGGGTCACGGATTCATGAGGGAGATGTGATGTTAGATCTAAGGACCTCTTAAGGCAGATGAATTTGTATAACTTCCTCCTCGCATTCTACGACATATACGA
Organism: Ophioderma brevispina; assembly: GCA_023653785.1. NCBI lineage: Eukaryota > Metazoa > Echinodermata > Ophiuroidea > Amphilepidida > Ophiodermatidae > Ophioderma > Ophioderma brevispina. Next base: position 6,276 of record JAMKCH010000582.1, read on the forward strand.
ATATGAGGCTCATACCAGACCGAATCCTAATTCGCATCTAAATTAAAAACACTATCCCCCTCGATCCGCTCAGATTAGCCAGCAGTAGACTAAGGGCGTGGAACAAAATAACCAACTGTAATAACACTGTTCTGTCCAGTTTTATTTGTGGGACAGACGAAAGACGATTAAATTGATTTTAAAATTTAATTTAATGAAATTTACATTTGGTTTTCCCCTGCCCCCAATGGAGAACAACAAAACAACATCATAGAAGAACATGTCCCACAGCCTACTACAGGGGCTCACACCAAAATATTTGTTAAATTCTTTCACAATTGATTAAAATTTCATGTAAATCATTTGATACCATATGTTATTTTTAAATACAACTACTAACTAAATTCTAGTTTGGTCCTCCTCTATTAAGCTCGGAATTTAGAGGGCCATACACGTAGAGTACTAATTACTGTTCCCCTAGTGGAGAAGAGTTGATATCACTTCGCGAAAAAAATGAAAGCACTCATTTTAGTTGGGCCATGTAAAGTTTCCTCAATGTAACTCGCAAAATATGAATGGCTGAAGCTTTTTTCCTTCAGTACAAACATTGTGAATTTGTGATTTCGCATTGGAGCACATCACCGATTTGACCTATGTTTTTATATTGAAAATATAAGCAATCCCAAATACCTTTTGTTTTCACTTTTAAGACATTCTGGAGCCAAATAAAAGGTAAGAAATCTATTGAGTGTCTGATCTAACTGAATCACTACATTAAATTAAACAATGGATGCTTGAAATTTCGCGTTGCACTTTATAGTTATGGTGGTTTGATAACTAGAACGCAATCTGCATTTTGAAGATGCCTTAGATCCTAAGTCTCTAAAGATTTTCTTTAACCACTTCCATAACCTAAACCATGTCCATGTGAGGTGCCCTACCACTCCCAAAAATTAGATCATTTTTCACTTTGAGGGCTTGTTATTAGTATATGACCTTATGACATACTAGAAAATTGGTCTTACACTTACGTTTTCGTTCACTTGATAGCTTAATGTCCGTCCCATTATATGACGTCTAAACAAACTTCCTTATTGGTCTCATTATCGAAATATCTAACGCATTTATACTGACTTGGGGTGCTTCATTAAGTTTTCCCAATTTTAATGAAGATTTTATCGTTGCCTAAATCCAGTCTACTTCCCGATACAATGCTAAAATATAATGTATGTTTATGAAACCCTTTAGAAAATGAACATCCAAACAACATTTAGTAGAGTACGTTAAATCCACGGTAAAAACAATGTTGAACCTGATGTCGAAGTAGAGTTAGGTAATTAATGTTCAAATCTTCAAACACTTAGGCGTCAAATGCTTAAAACACCCACACCGGACAAATAATGAATATGTTCGATAATGTTTTATTATTCTTCGTGTCTAATCCCATCTCTCGTCTCATAAGCTAAATATTTTTATTATTGCTCCTTTGAAAAATGGAACAATCCAAGTAACTTTAATTGTTACGTCAAGGTTCACTATAAAAAACTAGTTAACACAAATGGAGCAAGTAGAATGTTGAGGTATAAACCGCTCAGATCTAAACCCTTTGGCGCACATGCCTAACAAAACCTACGCCAAATTACTGAATTTTTCGATCTAACGAAAGATATTCGCAAAATGTTAACATAGTGAAATTGTGTTTAATTTTACCGGTTTTACCGTGAAATGATTGGCGGCCCCCCATTTGTGAACTGATGGGCGGTCTGCCACCACGAACGCACAGTCATCATGGTATCATCATATCACGTTAAAATGGGCTTTTATAGTAGATGTTATAAATTAATATGGTTCACATGAATAATCTACTTTTGGGGGCCCCCCTTTGAAAAATTTTTTTCAGTAAACTACAGTATGTACTGGCTTTACCCTATGTTTCACAAACTTCAATCATCGTGACGAGATAAAGATCCCGCACAGTAAAAGATTTTGATTTCGACTTGACCACTTAGCACCTTGATTCTGTCTTCTTACCACGCACATCGACGAGTTTCGGTACGCCTGATTGAAATGAAAGAGTACTATAATCTCATTAAAAGTAAACTCAAATTACATATAGAGCATGTCGTGTCTAGTTACATGTGCTTATAATCCTTCCTCAAAACGTGTGTTTGGTAAGTTGACACTCTCGTGTTTTCCTTTCATGTTCATGGCTAACACACCCATTCTACATAAAAAAAACTATTTTATTAGCTAAATGCTTCCATCAAGCAGCTTATAATAGTTTTAAACATGGTGACTAAATTAGAGTAAGAATGTGTAGAACCGTTTTGTATCTTTTTCCATCATAAATGAAAACAACTTATCTTGTCATCATTAATGTCATCTTGTTTCTCAATTTTGCAGAAATCACACGTATTTAATACATCAAATTATTAGAAGCCTGTTTGCTTGAGCATGTAATATAACAAGGTACCGGCAATTTTTTTTTAGTATATACTTCTATACTATATATTTGCCAATGTTAAGAACATAGCTTAAAGGATCAACACGACACATGAGTCTTTTCCTTCTGACTCCGAGACCCCTCAACCTCCTCCCCTGTCCTGAAAATCAAAAGGAAAGCCATACATATTGAAAGGTTTGTCTATCAACCGTCTTCTGGCCGATAACATTTTTTAATACAAACGAAATCGACATTTTTCTTCCACCCCCCACGGAATGATTTTCGTTAAAAAATGGAATTCGTTGACCTCTTTGTTCATATAAAAATTCGGCCCTTAACATTTACAAGCAGGCCCGGAGCATATAATGGTTTATGCAGGCAATTAATCAACTCCGATTTGTTTTTCTTGTCATTTCAGTTGTGCAACTTAAACCACCCCGAAGTGTTTTAATTACAAAATACAATGATTTACACACAAAAAAAATTGTGTTAGACTTTTTTCCCCTAATTTCCAGGTAAAAAAACACTATAAAGCATACAATTGACAAAATTTAGGGCGCCCTATTGAAAATGTGCCAGTTTTCCTTCAAGGTGCATGGACAGGCTGCATATACTAGCGTATTGTTGATAATTCTTATATTTACCAGTATTGATTCTGTAACTCTTCTGTATATACCTTTATTCACTTTGAACTAAGTTCCTTTGCTCTCCCGCAAGGAGCAACTAATTCATGGATTCTTGAACCCTCGATAATACTGGAAGACTAGGTCTTTATAGCCGTTAGCGATAGCTGCACTTTTCCACAGGCATTAAATATCAAATAGATCATGTCTCAAATTATTATTTTATCTTATAATTATTCTAAAAAAAATATTTTTAATTGATATGATATAAACAAAACAACAAGCGGAATTAAATGTTGACATGTTTTTACTATTAAAAGGAAGGCGGCACCTTCACATCCCAGACGTAACGACAGATTATACCGTCACCTGGTTTTGGCCATGTCGGTATGCTGACCGCCCACTGCTGCGTTTTCTACGTCACAATATGCTATTCTATGACCGTAACGGACTGTGATGATAAGGTTATGTTGCGGCTCACCGTGCTTTTGAATGAACACAGGCTGTATTGTCGCACGTATAATCTTGGAACGAATTTTATTCAAACCAATACAAGCCGTTTTTTGTATCGTACTTCATTTTTTTTGTGACAATCATACTGTTACTGCTGTGACATGTGTAGCTTTTAGTTCATAGAATATATTGCCGATCCAAATTTCACATGATTAGGCATTTGTGACGATGAATCTTACACAGTTGTGTTGATTAAAAATAGTCAAATTTGTGCATATTTATTCAAAAATACCACACCCTAAAACGACATTTAATCACAATTCAAATACACCAATTCACGTGGCTTCAAAAAAAGCCTATAGTACTCCAAATTGGTTTTTCTTAACGGAAGCGATTTTCGGCCGTAGATTCTGCGCCCTAACGGGGAGGGGAAGGTAGGTGATTATTTTACACCTTATATCTTAATTCAACTGAAGAAATGAATCAAAATCAAACTAAGCTTACGGGGAGCAGCGAAAGAAAGTTGCCTCATCATAGCTGTGCAACATGGAGTGTCCAACGAGAATTTGGTGGACAACGTTTTTGTTCAAGTTGGGATCTAAATATGCATGAGGGGTCAGGCCCCTGACCAATCTGGGCATCAAAAAAAATCCCGCTACATTTATATCACCGATATGGCACTTCCTGATCTAAAATCTTGACCCATCTTTGTTAAACTTATGAAATGTATCAAAACAACAAATAAAACAAACACATTAAATTCCATACGATGCGCTGAAATTCCCACGCGGCCATAGATCAGCAACACCAGGGAAAGCCATGTACATTTTTAAACAGAGAAAAATAGACAAAAAGGATCACCGGACTCTTCCGAAATTGCGACACAATGACCAGCGCAATGTTCGCACCCACAGCGGGAATTCCCTTCTATTATACACAAAATATATAACATGTTATATCAAACTTTAATAAAAAAAGAAAAATTAAAAGAAAAATACTGCAGGGATGAATGCGGGAAAAAGGATAGACTGATGAATTTAATAGCATAACCCATCATGTGACAATATAAACAACCTGTCAAGGGTCAAATCTTTAATAATGCTTTAACATTGAGAAAGGGCTCTAACTTATCATCTTTCCTCGAATACTGCCAACAAAGATATTTGCACTAACCTATTTAAATTCAGGGATCAATAGAGGTCAATGGCATGATCTTCATTGTCATTTAACGCGAGTGACCAATTATAAGCGAGAGTGTCAACGTTTTATTGCAATTGCAGTGGCTGCAAAGGTGAATAACGACACCAATTTTAACGAAATCGACGCAATATTAGGGGATTTGACCTTTGTTGATGACCTTTGGAATTGAGTTGATGTTTTATCTCCATAACCATACGTTGACAGTAGTACAAACTATACATTTTATAATCTTTGTAAACACGACGGGCACTTACGTTACCACTTAACAGCAACCCAAGCATTTTGCATAATTTTATCCATGTATTTGGAATTGACCACCCTAATAGATACCGACAACACTTCACAAGGTACACCCTTGCAAAATTTGTTCATTAAACTTATAGAAGACAATCATCCACTGATAACAAAGGGACCTATGCTCTCCACGATCAGACTGATACACATTTACAAAAGCATGACGGTCATGACCTTAAAACTTAAAAACTACCCGTCATTCGTGCACGCGGGTGGAGGTGGTGATACTAGAAATTAATTAAAATAATAAATATTATTATGTAATAAGACATACCTACATAACAAGATTTATATAGCCCATTATAAAATACTAGGCGCTTACAAAATAATGAAAACAATAATAGAAAGGATTTACAAATGTGTTTTGAGGAGCTTTTTATGAAAGAGGGAACGAGAGCTTCCCTAATTTGAAGGGAAGCTCATTCCATAACTGGGGACCCCATACACAGAGGAAAGCTTGTCACCAACAGATTTGAGAGTCCTAGGTATCTTCAGCCGGGTGCGAATATTGCAGGGAGCGAAGATCGAGGAAAGAGTAGATGGTACAGTGTATCATTACAGAGGTAGGACAGGAGCAGAATTTGAGAAACTATTGGTACATTATCACGAGAAGTTTGAAATTAACACGTTGTCTGCACAGGCAGCCACACAATGCAGATCATGAAGGAAGGGTGAGATATGGTAACGACGACTTAAACCGACTATAAAACGAACGGCATTGTTCTGGATGCGTTGCCAAGTTATTGAGAGATGAGTCGGGAATGCCAGCCAAGAGCGATTTGCCATAATCAAGACGCGACAGGACGAGAGAACGAGCAATATGATGACAGGAGTCCACGTCAAGATATCTTCTTAGACGGCTATGTTTTTTTTGCGTATTGGAAGTTCAGAGTGCGAGACAGTTCATTGGTGTGTGGTTCATAAATGTTAATTGGTCAAAAATGAATCCAAGGTTGGAACTGAGGTGACCGGATTAACGACAATGGAACCAATTTTTAGCTGAAGATCAGGCAGTAAATTGGAATTATGTGGTGAGCCAATGATAAGAATTCAGTTTTCCATATTTAATTCAACTTGTTTATGTCATCCAATTACTTAGTCTTTGATGCAGTTATCGAAGTTTTTCAAGTTCAGCAAAACAGTCAGTGGATGCTTTGGATCAAAAAGTGTGTACGTTGAGAATGTCGGCGTAAAAGTGTAAAGTTAGTTCATAATTTGCGATAATTGAGCCAAGAGGATGACTGTATTTGAAAACTAGGGGTCCAAAATAGTCCCGAGGGACCCCGTACAGGAGACGAAATTCATCTGAGAAAGACCATTGATGGATATGCGATCGCTGGACATTGACATGTAGGATTTGAACCATTCCAACGGTGGACCCGAAATACCCAAGGAGTTTGAAGCATGTCTATGAGTTTATGAGTGATCTATAGTGTCAATGCGGCTGTTAGGTCAAGCATGACCAGGAACCCACACCGATTTTTCCAAGAGAGCATGTATGTCCCCTTTGACTTGAAAGGGCGTATCAGGAATGTACCTTTACGGTAGGCTGGAATGAAAGATATCCTTGAGCATGTGATCGCTAAAAGAGTTTGTAGATGAGAGGCAACAATGGTTTCAATAACTTTGGCTAAGAAATGAAGTTAGAGACTGGCTATAGTTTTGCAAACCTGTTAGAGTCGAGATTCGTTTCTTAATTATAGGGGTGACAATAGCATCTTTGAGACACTCAGGAAAAACGCATTTTGGAGAGACGAATTAACAACACGGGTGATGAAAGGAGAAATAATGCACATGTTCTGTTTCGTACCAAGTTGGAAAAGGATCTAAAGAACATGACTTGCTGGGAAGCCTACTCATAACCCTTTCAACTTCCTCAACAGAGACCAGATCAAATATTCAGAAGTCGGTGAACCACCCTCCCTCATAAAAAACCAGTATTACCCTCAAGAGAAGAAATATAACATCAGCAAGAGCAGTAGAATCTTCATGAATTTTTGAAAGTGAAAAAATCGGCAAATTTTGAAACACATGTCAATCAACAGAATCATAGATTGCAACACCTTCTGTTTTGTTTAGAAGTGTGTTTACGGTCGAAAAGGTCTTTGCTGTTAGAGTCGGCAACCTTAGTCCTAAGAAAAATCAGTTTGGCTTTCAAGATCATGTTATTTACACGAGGCTACAAACTGCTCAAGGTACTGGAGCCCGATCAGGACCCAGCTGAGATTTCCTCAACTTCCTCTCGAGCTGTCTGCGAACACGTCGGGCATGTTTGATCTCCTCATGAACCAATGTGAACGTTATAAGGAAAAAACGGCATATTGTTAGTCTGATAAAGTATTTTTTAATTACAAGGCCTAGAAAATATCGTCTCTCAAAACGTGGGAATGGTTTCCACTCTCCATTTGGAGGAGATTACAATTATCTTAAACTTTTACTGATTACTTGTTATTGTAGTCGCTCTTTGTCCTTGTGTCTGATTCAAAGATTTCAAATGTTGGCATTCCGGGACTGTTTTGAATCGGTTATGATGAAAAATATTACATCCAAATGAGACAAAATAGTGTGGGCATATTGAAACTCAATGTCCAAACAATCACGACGTTAATTGGTTACTGTACCCTATTACAGAATTACAAGGTCAAAAGGGTTATCTTGTTTTCTATTTAAGAGAAAGTTTAAAACTAAACGACGTGTATTTGAATCGCACAAAATCCTAATTACAAAACCTGATATTACCTTTGAAACAAAGAAATCAACACATGCAGAAATAAAGAAAGATTTTGTGTCTGAAAAATTAAATTGCGTACGCTAGTCGAGGCACACAACGGTTAAAGGCTGACTCAGAATTCCCGATGATGCGCACTATTTCCAAACAAATCGTGTTTGTTTGCATTACGTGATGCTTGTCCATATACTAATCACTGGTGAAATAACTAAGCTCAAATCCAAGTCCTTCATATAGAAAATCACAATTTGTATAAAATTCCACGGTATCCGATGACACGGCTATACTAGTGACCAATGTTTATGCATGAAAAACGAAAAATTCCGTTCCTCTCTAACTTTAGAATTAAGCATTTTAGGCGACATATTCTTCTAGATGACTATTTTTAATTAACAAACAACAAACTTAATTTCAACAATCTCTGAGTCACCTGTAACGTGTCTTTCGCTGCGGATATATGAAGGGGCTGTGTAGATGAAAAAGCTGTCAAGTCTTCTGCAGCCCTTCTGGGCGCGTGAGAAGTTTCTCCAACCGTCCCACGGCTAAGGACAGGTCTGGGAAGAAACACTGGGATTGGCGTAAAAAAGACAAGGTCTGGTTCTGTCCGCCCGTGGAGGATGAAATACGCAATGAACACGCAGGTGGGCCTCGTCATAGAAGAAAGGCATTTCGGAACCCCGTCACCAGAGGCGACTACACGAGAACGCCTGGCCTAGACAAGATCCAGAGCGACGTAGCCTTCTCTAGTGGCTCGAATTACTCAGACGCTAAGAACAGGAGCACTAGCGGGACCGTCCCACGCCGGCAACGAGCAACGAACCGGGGAAGTACCGTAAACACGCCCATCAGAGGATCGGGTTATGGAGACGGACGTACCATCTCTGATGGAGAGCCGGAAATTGCGGTTCGATAACACCTGACTTTTGGACACCATGCCATCGTGAAAGATTTTTGTAGGAAATCTACGACAGACGCGACTGAAGTGGATCGATATCGCGTTTGGCGCACCATCTATAGAACGGGTGGAGTCGAGAATCGCACAGACATCTAGTTGGACTTATGGCTTGTCAGTAGCGCCATACAGTCCCCGCGGGAAGAACAAGATGGGTACGTGGAGGAAGAGCCATTCCACTACGACCCACTTTCTCCGTGGGAGAGATGTGTGCCATCGGGAGAGTGTGGTACCAGGGGCGAGAGTGTCTGAGGATGTGGATCTGAATTCCCTCATGCGTAGTCTAAAATTTTGGAACCATCTATATGAGACTGACAAGTAATCGCATGCAGCAATCGAGGACACAGGCAGGCTGAGATTGACCTGGTTTCTCCAAATTGCCCGACGGAAAACGAAAAGCATTTCTGAGAGGTTTCGTGCACGGGGACGGGAGACATGCGTCTATCAAATGCAACGTGCCCCACACATTCCCTGCTGGAGAAACACTGAGTAACTGGGCTAGGGGTCTTCATAGATGTGTACTGATGTGATGTCAAAGAAAAACCTGTATAAGTCTTTCGTTAGGATTGCCCCATTGCACACTTGGCGACCAAGGCGGAAAAACTGTCTCCTGCAGGCGTACGTTTCGCTTGCGTTGTCTCGGGGGGGGGGGGGGTGTTAAACCTAAACCCTTGAATGGAGACAGGATACCACTCCAGGACCCAAGGAGGACAAGGCATGCTATCGCAAATTCGATGAGGACGTCCGGTCCACCCAAAGCTGCGAGATTGCTGCAATGAGTAGTCATTCTGAGCGAGCGGCTAGCGCCTGACAACTAGGCCCTTGGATCGTCCGACTTTGCCCTTATTTTCCTCCATCCTTCACGACGGGGTATCCATCTCGTTACTACCGATGCTCCGCCTGGTTCTGAAGGTTGGTGCGTAAATATAAATGACATCTTTTTGAAGCTTCCAAAATATCAATCCAGGTTTTATTTCAACAATTTTACAAGTTAAGTTCATTAATTGATGATGGCAGCTCATGGACTATGAGGTGTTGGGGAGGGTAGATATCGAGCGCTGCAGGTATTATGCCTGGTCGGGGGGTATCTAGTTGCAGGCACCATTAACAAAAATGACGCGGTTGAGGGAAAGAAAAAAATCATATCACAAATATTTGCTGAGGTGCGTTTTTAAATAATTGTTTAGAGGGAGCTTCTCTTGTCTATGTAACGTTGGGTGCAATTTTTGGAGTCCAGACATGTCATAACCAGGAAATAATACAAGTGTCCCCGGGATTGCATTTTATTCATCCATCCAGCCAGGATTAAATATTCCTTCCAATGGACTGGACGTAACAGAGAGGACAATAATTTTTTTAAAATAAATAAAATAAATTACTTTTATGAAAACCGAAAATATGGTCTGCTTCTTCCGATACTATGCTAATGAATATATTCACAGTTAGAAAGAACAACAGTTAAAAGTGATATAAATGTAATAATAAGATGTTCTTGGCTGTTAAGTTTGTGTCTTTATTACCATTCAACTTTAAGGGGACTTTTTGCCTGTGAGATTCTGTTGCATATTACATAATAATGGCATTAAGTGTCAGCATATTACCTTCTTCATTGTTCCATGTTACGCAAGTTGAAAGCTTGCTATACAAGAATGAGGCAAAAACCCGGGTTTTTCCCAGGCTACATCTCGTCATTATATTGTAGCATTACTAACAACCGTGATCTTTCGGGCAGCCACCGTAATTTCTGGTGATTGTAAATCGCCTATTGATAAGAGTTGTAGGCCCGAATCGAAAAGTAGTTTTGCGGTTCCGACACAATGTCGGTGTCAAAGACCCAAATGGACGTTGACTTGACAGCCAATGGCTTTTGTGAACCGCGCCCATCAAAAAAGAAACTCCGCAGCTCTCTTCCAGAAGAGTCATAGAGGGATATCTTCACCTTCGAGAAAACATCATTAAAATCCATTTTATGACAAAAGAAGTCTTGAACTCGTTCCGGGCCTTTTCATGAAAAGAATTTATTCAATCTATTATTTATTTGGTCTCATTTTCAATTTTGACGGTCGGTCGTTCAAATTCCCTATGGACGGGGGTGGATAACTGACAACTTCCTTGGCAAGAAATTGTAGGAATTAAATCGGTGAAGAGCTACTAGACCTTGTTTTGGAGGTTGAACCGGTTGCGAACCGGTTCCTTGTTGCTTAAGACAGGATTGTCTGGTCACGCTTTAGTGATTCGCTGAATAGATAATAATGAAAGTTAACCAGATGTGTACAATCAGGAAAATGGTAATTTATTCAAATGAGTAAACCTAGTTGTAATAGTACAATTTGGTTTTAATGTAGACCTGTGCAATGATCATTACTTTACATGACTTAATTTTAGATTTTTTTCTTTTTTCAAAATTAAAAACAAATTTTAAACTTCTTTTACAATCAGCATATATATAGATTAGATATATACATAGAGAAGATATTATTATATATATATGATAGATTATATATAGATAGTATATCTATATATATACATAAATTTTCAAAGTATAGACCTCTGGAAAGGCAAACCGTACGTAAGAGTTTCACGGCATAACTTTCACTTACGATCATCGGTATCCGATCCTCAGACGGATGATTTTGCCGGCATGTCTGAACCAAACATTTAGGTGGGTCACACCGAGAAGCCCTTAAACCAGCCATGGTCGTACCAATGAATATTCAGAAAGGGCTCGGCCAATACAAAGTCGGTCGGGGCGGAATAAATGGACTTAATAAGTGATCAATCCCATTACAGGAGACCGTAAGATGTAGTCCACCGAATATATATATAATATATATATCTATACCCATATTATCAAGGCGTGGTTGCTGCCCAGCACGGAAGGATCTAGTGTCAAATGTCCAAACAAGATGAGTATGGAAACAGTGCGGAAAATGTAGGTAAGTAGAACGACGTTTCGACATAATTTGTCTTTGTCACGTTCCTTAAAAACTACTTGTGGTTGTTGTGTTGTGGTTGGTTTGCAATGCCGCTTTCAGCTGCTAAGGCCTACTTTACGCCAGGAACTCAATTAGCTCATTTTTGAATTCTTCGCAAACTTTTAAGTGGAGCTCTTTACACTCAGAGTGTTGACAAAGAGCAGTGGAGAAGCATTTCATACACACCTTTAATTGGTCGGGGTCAAGTGCAGCGGGAGACAGAAGCAACATCTCACAGGTGGTTTTGAAAATGAAGCAAACAACTCCGCGTCATCGTCGTATCATCATCATGTGTTAAATATGAGAAAATACGTTGTTCCCATACAGTATCACAGTCTCGCCATGGACGATGTTGTTATCGGCTCTTCGCATAGTGGAGGAGTGGTACATATCCACATCTTTTCAAACCACCTCTGGTAATGCTTCCAGATTACACGCCTGAGCTGGACACCTTGTCCTGGGTACTCCGAGGATTTGTATACAGCTGGTTTAGGTTGGAAGTGCAGGCCGGCTTCTTCGGGCCAAAATTCGGCAGCCTTCTCTTGTCTCGTCTTATCGTAGAAGGGACTTCCGCTTCTTTTTGCTTCTTTAGATCCTTCAGTTTCCATAGCAATTGCAGTGGTGGTTTCCAAACTGACTCCTGCGTAGGTAAAACTGGATCACGCGTCTTACTTTTCCACACAATATTCAAGAAATATGCGTGCCTTGACATTTCAATGTGAATAAAGGTTCATGGTCACGCTCAAGATATGTATAATATTAGAGAGGACGTGGGTCCAAGTAGAGGGAAATCACCTGGGACGTATCCCATATTTTCCGAGATCGGTACCAATCCACATCCTCATTTCAAGCAAAACCGTGACAGGGACAAAAATGAACTCTAATGATCAATGATTGCATGGCCTGGTCTAATGATCTAATGATCCTTAAACCGACTCTTAAAGCTACAAAGTTAACATCATTGCAATTATACAATCATGGTGTCAAATATGGGCGATACAAAACGTTGGTATGACGTCCAAAACAAAATGTTGTAAGAGTCAGAAAATCCAACTGACATCTGGAATGGTCGGCAATTTGGCGTTCATGCGGAGGGTTCTCTCAGTTTTATTGGTATGTAACGTGGCAAATGCTCGGTGTTCAGCAATGTCTGAGACTGTTCTGGGTTGTCAGCAGGGAAAGAACGCTGTGACGGAAATATGGTTGATGGAATGATCAGATTGTTGAAGCTGGGACTAGCAAACGGGTTTGGATTTGACATGATGGAAGCGGATGTGATCTGAAAAAGCGCCAGAAATGGAGTTTTTGTTTCTCCGATATACAGCTGTCCACACTTCTGGCAGGACGATGGCCGTAGTGGATAATATTAATGGTACATGTGAATGAAGATTGATTGTTGTGTTTCTCCGTCTGCCGTTGGCTCCTGTGACGTCAGGACTGCTTAGAACGTACTGACAAGTCTTGCACCGTGGTCTGTGACGGGGGAATGCCAGGTGAGTCAATATATGGATCGGTAGCGCGAATGAGGATATTGGATATATTCTGTTCGCGCACGCCCAGGGGCCGGTGATGGGAAATTGGCTGAAATGTTGTTTAGTGGAAGTGTGGTTCTGCAATTGTGGAGAAGAGAATTTTTCATAAATGATGTTGGGATGGACTGTGTTGATCGGATGTACTTGCGCACTATGGCGGGAAAGGCGATCAGTGTCCTCAAAGTCCTTTCCTTGGGTTGAAGCGTTAAGAGGCCCTATCAACAGAATGATGATGCGTGTTGGCCGAAAGAAACGTTCTCCTCAGGATAGCCGCGGTGGTGAAAAATAGAGATCATGTCTGGACTGGTGGATGACACGTCTTCGTCTTTACTGCAGTTCTACGAAGGCGGATAGAGTTTGCGGATATGGTAGGGAATTCTGCAAGATGGTGCATGGCTAGAGGAGTATTATTCGGAGATAAATGTGGGAGTATGTTGGTTTATTATAGAAGAGGGTGGTAGAAAGGCGATCGGAGTCAATTGAGATGGAGAGGTCGGAAGTTCACTGATGTTTCGGAAATGGTCCAAGTGAAAGATAATGATTGTTCAAAACGAAGCGGACATTTCTCAATGAACTGCGACAGATCGGATTGGGTGGCTTCCATCACGCCTACAATGTCGTCAATGTAGCGCTTGAAAAGTGTAGGTTTGGGACTGTTCATAGGAGTTGAACAGCATTCCTCCAAAGTATCCCACATCGAACACGGGAATAGCCTGGCCCCGAGTTGAGCCCATTAGCCACGCCTTTTTGATTGCAGATAATGTCTCCCTGAAAGTTGAAGTGATTGAGGGTTAGAACCAGTTCAACGAGTCGTAGGATTGTGGTGGTTGAAGGTGGTTTGGGATTGCTGCGATCGATCGAGGAAGGAAGATTGAGTGCGGTTAAGCCTTCACCGATTGTGTTTGAAGTGTACAATGAACAAGGATATACCCATTGTGAATAAAGGTTTGTGTGTTCCCACCCAAGCGAAGAAAACCATTGAAGATACGTAGAGCGCGTGTGAAGTGTCCTTAATGAACGAAGGTAAGGACTCGCGATTGGCTGATGAAGAATGGTATCGCTATATTCAGAAATAAAAACATAGGGCAAACTGTGTGCTGAAATAATGGGACGGCCAGGGTTGTTCTCTTTGTGGATTTTGGGGAGGAGATAAAATAAGAGGCAACAGGTGAAGAGTTGATCAATGAGACAGCGGTGGGAGGTAGATTACCGGATGCGATAAAATCTTCAATAGTGGTTCTTATGAGAACGGTTTGTTGTATCAGTGGGGATCCTTGGATAAACGTTGGGTAGGTCGATTCTTGATGAAGTATTGATATTTAAAAACGGGGCCGACTTGAACAACTATTTGCTACGCAATCCCTCATCCAGATCCAAGGAACCTCACAGCGGAGGACCTCCAAGCTCTCAGATCACTTCGCCACAAAGATAGGTTTTGTGTGATTAAGCCTGCCTGATATAAGGGAGGCGCCGCCAGGGGTTGTATGGAGTAAAGACCTTTATCTTGCTGAAGCTTCTCGCCAACCTCTCCGACGAGACACTAAACCATCAAACCCTCCGGCACCTTATGAACTTCAACATTCGACCTTCTCAAGTGCCCAAAGGTTTTGGATTTTATGACTCTTACACATTTTGTTTGAACGTTCATACCAACGTTTTGTATATGCCCATATTTGACCCAGGGATTGCTGTTTTCAATGAGTTAAATTTTGTAGCTTTACGAAGTGTATTAGTAGGACGTTTCTTTTCCATTAGTTCCTGATTTATTATTATTTTTTAGAGCCTTAAAGACTTCGTATGTTGATCCTATATGCACCGTTGTTTAAAAAAGATTGTAAGTATAGGTGTAATGCGCCACTTTCTGTAAATAACTTTATTAATGAATAGCTGCTGCAACTTGGTATTAATCTGCAATATGATTTCTTTTGCTTTGTCCGTATATTTGTCTAAAAAATAAGTTTTTGTTTTTGGCCCCCAATAGCTAAGTAGCTGCAGAGGGCGCCATAAAATCCAACAACAACAACACAACAACAACAACAACAGTAGGTATTAATGAACTTGACAAACAAATTTTGTCGAAACGTCGTTCTAAAACCTATTGTGAATTACTCATGAAGAAATACAATACGGAGAGAAATTGATGACGTAGCACTTATTAATCGCCAAATGAACTTGTTGGGGATGGGACTCGAACCACAACCTTCCGCTGAGCTCCCGGATGCGTAAAGCAATTGAGCCACCCACGGCATGTGATGGGTCCATTTCGAGTTTCTTACAACAAGGTCAATGCGTAATTCCGTTCCATATCACGAGGTGATTACATTCTGATACACATCCGGTGGGTCAATAAACGGCCCACTGACAGCATTGATCGTTACAATGCTTTGCCACAAACGCGCGGACAAATATATGGCACGCCATGTGGTTGTAATGATAATGGTTCCCCATCTTGGTGGTTCTATCCCATTGGTATATGTATTTGTGTTGATACATCGCATGGACGCAAAAACTGTATTAAAACAGGGATTCACATCTATGTTCGATCTCGGTGCCATATTGTCCTCTATTTTGGTAACGATCATTACGGTCAGTATCACGAATTGAGTGAGCCCCCCGGGATACACAGCAACTCGAAATAGACAAATGAGAGAAATGCAGCTACTTAAACTCTTTTGAATTGCTGCATTTGATAGTTTGCTCCTCACAATCTTAGGAACTATCCGAAAAAAAATGCTATGGGCCTATGTAGTTCATGGTCCCGTTGGGCTCAACTCAACCGGCACCACTGACACGCAAGGATCGTTACAAAGCTTTCCAAAACGCGACAAATAGGGCACGTCCATGGTGGTTAATTATAATGGTTCCCCATCGTATGGTGGTCTATCCCATTGGATATGTTTTGTGATACATGATTTGACGCAAAAACTGTAGTACAACAGGGGTTCACATCTTTGTTCGCTCTCGCGTGCCAAATTTGTCCGCGATTTGGTAGCGATCATTACGGTCAGTAGCACAGATTGAGTGAGCCCACCGGGTTCATGGGTGTTTCTATTTATCTTGAGAGATATCGGGTGTAGTAATTGGGAGATTTGATAGGCCTCTGTATAGACGTGGATGAGATTGCAAGTTTTGTTTGAATTGGTTTTTGAATGGTCTGTGATGGTTAGGCTTGACTGTAGCTAATGAGCGGGTTTTACATGTATTTAACAAATCAACAAAAATAATTCTCACCTAAATGACATTATAAGATTCAAAACCAAGTGCCATTGCCGATCTTTGATAAGTTCCGAAAAATCAAGTTTAAAAATATGTGAACATTTTTGAACGGACTGACACATATTAGATGCGCTTACACACATGTCAAACATGTCAGACGTACTTGGTAGTTTTTCTTTGCCTAACATAGCAGGAATTTTTTATATGCCTATATAATGTTGTGTATTACATTTTAAATCAAATGGTGACAGTTGATGATGCAGGAACTGACACTCTTGATTTCTTTCGTTTACAGTATTACAACATTTTCTTAGATTTTATGCGTCGAACCCCGTCCAGGCTCATGGAACTTGTCATAGCCGAATTCAACATTGTACAATACGGAAAATTGGACTCAAACCTTCCCTCATTTTATATTTTTGTGCCATTCACCGTTTGGTTTATTCCGTTAACTTCAAGGATGGTCCGATTTTGGATCGCTGGATTCCTCATTCACTCTATGGGTTGGAAGACCCTAACACTAACTGGTTAGTGGGGTGTGACATTGAGTTGCCTTCATCATTAACGAAATCAACAAGTCCCTCTTTGAAAGCATTGAAATTGGGTAATATCAAGGAAATGTTGAGGTAAGTTGTTCCAGTGCCGTTGTATAAGTAACCATTGTCCGGCGTACTTAGTAGTCCGGAAATGGTGAAAACAAATAGGGCAATCTGATTCAGTGACTCTTTACGCAACATTAGTTTCACGCTTTATTCCGTTATCGTCTATGGAGCCCCGACTATGGCTCCCACCGGATATCTCTGCTTTCGCAACCGGTGTCATATAATACAGTCAGGGGTCTCAATTATATTAGCTGAAGGGCCATGATGCCGACATATTTGAAAGTTCCTTGACTTGAGGGCCAATACCCGACTTTTCTTATGTTTCCCTTATAGTTTAGAGGCAAGTTAAGGGCCAAAATCAAATGGTTGGCGGCCGGATTTTGGCCCGCGCGCCGCCAATTGAGAACCCCTGTAATTACAGTGTCCGTGTGACTGAGTGTCCGACCACCCTCTGTCTATTGTGTTACCATTTATTGTTATGGCAAGTTGTAAAGTTGCACATTTTCATGAAATGAATAAAATGCATCTCAATTTTCTTTTCTGATATCCAGTGATCAAGGGACATACACTATGCTACAATTGACTCAAGCAAATAATGGCATTTTGACAAGTTAAATCCAATCCACCTGGTATTCAGCGGACAAAGGACTTCAGATTCCCCTTTGTTTTAGTTGGAACTGCAGAGCTTTGTTACTGTCCACGCATTTGAATAGATGTCAGGTGTTATAGACTGGTTTATCGCCCCGCCCAGTTTTGGGTAGAACTTTCACATAGAGTCTCAAGTACCAATGAAGCATTGGCCTTTGCTTCCTTACACTGTTATGAGGTTGTGCAGTAGCGCAGGGCGGAATCAATGGCAACTCTTTTGTATACTTGGGACTTCTATATGAAACGTCTATCCAGTTTTGATTGAGCTGCCTCGTTCGCGATAAAAATAAACTTTGATGTCTACTACTGGGAGTTCAATAATTTTGACTGTATATTTCATCATTTATTGAAAAAAGAAACGAATGTGAACAACACTCACGGTGGATATTTGCTGTAAGCTGGAGCTAACATGTTTGGTGGCGAAACAAGATCCATACTTATTGCGGACCATCATTCTATTCAATTTACCACGAGGTATTTAGAAAATACAACAAAAGAAGGGGGTCTAGCGACCTATGCTAACAACACGGTAAATTCAACAGAAATGGGGTTACGCGACAAGTTCTGTAAGTTAAGTTTTGTTTCTGCCACAAAGATTGTTTAGGTCATAGTCTGCCAAACACTTTCCTTTACTGATTTGTGTTCATCTTTGTTTCTTTTTCGGCAAAAGATGAAATTATGGTCAAAGTTTATTGAACTCACAGTAGAAGCCTAAGTTTATTTATTCGTGAAAGAGGACGAGGATCTTGTGCTTTGCGTCATTGAAAAAAAGGCTCAATCTTACTCTGGTGATGAGCACACTGAAATCCTTTTTTATCTTGAAGTACAAGCCTTGTTTAGTTCCATAGTTGAAAGTAATTTGTAGTGCTTTATCCTCATACCGAGCGGATTTACGGATTCAACAGTGCCATTATTTGCTCGAGTCAATGCTCATGATGTACTATCTACTGGTTACTGATAATTTATGAAAAGAAATTGTGATTACATTTTATTCATTTCAATCAAATGTGTTCAATTTTGCACTGACATAACCCAGAGTATTGAAAGGTATAAAAGTTACATGTGCATAAATCAGTTTTCTTCGCCGATATGCGTAACCATTGTCCTTAAGCAAGCATCTTTCTCTCTTTGATCCCATGGAGTATACATGTTGCATATTGTAGCTATGACACTCCCAATGGCGGAATACGCGGTTTCTTTACACCTTTCGTCAAGGAAAAGCTATTTGAGTATGTCGTAGTTTTAGACAATTGACACGACAAGATAACGAATGATGAGTGCGCAAAAGTTGTCGAATGGGGTTTTCGTCAGAAATTCTTGCCAGCATCTCAACCATTTGGGCGTATTGGAACTCATGGTTATAAACGAATATTTCCGACGGTTTTCAAGCTTTGGCAGTCTAGGGAAGAGATCATATCTGTCCACACTTAATTATTTAGACACATTCTAGCTGCAGCACGCTGATGTCTTTTTGGTATTTGGAAACCATGCAACGCAACGAAGAACTTTTACCCGACACTCAACAATATTTAAAAGGATCTAGGTTTGCCGCCGGGAACCGCTACTCCATTGCGATACACACTCAATAGAATTCTGACCACCAACAAATCGAGGCACGACGTGTTAATTACGACGTCACACCCTGCAAAATGCATGTGGTGTGATCTATTCCAACCAATTAACTGCTCGGGGTCACATGGTACATTCAGTGGAACCCTTAAATACATGCGCTGTGGCACGACGGTTTCCGAAGCCCATGTTAATTGGTGACAACCGAATATCGAACTAGCAACTGTAATAATGGAACAAGGTCATGGAATGGACATATTTTGTGAAGTGTAATTTTTAACCTTGTGCATATTCCCACTGTCAACAGCATAAAGACGATGTCAGAACATTTTCGCTAATATGGACTTCGATCTATAGCAACACAATGGTACTACGTGTCTAGGAAAATTATTATAGAATGAAAATGTAATTTAGATTTTGGCCCAGGCGAATCTTTTTGACCTTTCTGGTGCTTTGGTATAAGCTATACAAATGACCCACCAATGTTAATTATATTAAGCAGTAGCGCGCTTTTTAGTATGATCTAACCATGTTGTGAAGAAGTTCGTTTTGTGCACGAGCCGTAATCCATTAGGTTGGAACAAGCAGATAGACACAGTTCGATTAATCAACTGGGTATCATGATTTCAATTTCTTCTGATGAACGAATAACTTTTCTACTCGCTTTGTGGACTGAATCTATATTTTTGACCATTTTATTGAGTTCAATTGCTCAATGTATGCCCACGTATGTATTACGTTCTGTAGTGTCTAATACTTTACCACATAGGCTATAATTAGTAATTTTTGGTGTTCTTTTTTGGGTGTAAGTGCATTGATTTAGTGTATAAAGTTTTCATCTAAAATTGATTTCATATTTGATTCCCAAATCCGCATAGGTCTACGCTATATATCGACCATGCCAATTTTAGAATTTTGGAGCCATTAAAAACTCCCTCTAGCAAGAGTTTCCCAATTTCTCAGAGGTGGACGAGAATAATCTTGTTCAGCATCTTCGAAAATATAAACAAACACTTTCAAACATATTCAATTCCATCTATGTTGTATTTGTAATTAATTAATAAAGGTCCAAAAGCGGCTATTAGATGGAATTCCCAACAGCCATTATGACAGAAAACTCCCGCTAATGTTACTTATCATAAATTTTAATGTTTGGATACGCATTACACAGAATTACGCATTAGAAATACTCCAAAATTGATTTCAATTGAATCTCAATAGCATTATCTTTTATTTTCCATTTTGGAATTTGTCGGCCACTTTTCCCAAAGGTTGGACTAAAATCTTGAGCAGCATCCTGAAAGTACAAAACAGCTTTCCAAAAACCTTCTTCCCCAAACTTCGAGAAATGAACTTGCGCTTTGACCTCTATTAGATTAACATTCGAATATTGATAAACAAATAATAATATTTTTCCTCCTTCCGATGGATTCATTGGTCCTCCTCCTAATTAAGTGGACTTGGTATGAAAATCCACGAGACAAATAATCGTTTCTTGTACTCCCGAGTGCTCATGCCTCTTCACCAAAGCTTGAACCCCACATTACCTTTTAATATCCATATGCTGTTTACGGGATTTCAACAGACCTGTGCTTCGTGAAAAGAGCGGGACGATGGATATTCCCAATGTTAGGTTTGATCTAATTACTACATTTATAAAGAAATACATATTTTCCGCACATTTATTAATAATGGTCTATTTTTGAAACTCAAAAATATCTTTTTTTTTAAAAACAATCCCCCAACTCAACAAACACACAGGTGCAGAGGGTATTTTTTCTTAAACATCCTCCAACATGTTCAAATCGATTTGAAAATGCGACAATATCCTGTAGGACAATTTTTGTATGGACGTTAAACCCTGCACGCCAACATTTACATGATTTTGCAAAATACCCCGAAGTCTCTGAAACCAATTTTCTGGACCCTTCGGCATGGATACATTACAAACTCCGTTCAGTATAAGTAAAGATACCTCTTGTACATTTAGGCTTTCCCAATTGTCATAATACGAATCTTTTATAAATGCCCTGAAGTAGAGGCATCCACGCCTTGCTTCTGCTACTCTTCTTTCTTCCTCCAGATTGATGTAACTCGTAAAAGGAGTTGGGGAATTGAGCTGTGTCCCAGTTTTTCCAGAACCTGCTTTCTAAATATCAAATCCTCATTCTTCACGCTGGCAGACACAGGATGAAGGTAAGGGGGGAACCATATAGGAGGCAATCAAGAAGATCCACTGGGCTGCTATGAATATAAAGAAATAAAGTGGTGAATAACATCATTAACATTTAAGTAACCAAGGGGGGGGGTGGGGTTCCTATAGACCACCAAAATTTGTTTTCGCGCTGGTCGGGTTTCCGCGTGGTTTTTTGCCGGGCCGATTTTTTTTTGGTAATTGTCGCGACTTTTAAATGCGCGTCTTTTCATAATACCAAAATATTTAAAATCGGTCAAGCGTTAATGAAGTTAATTAGTGGGGGCCCATGGACCCCCTTGGCACTACGGAAGTCATCTGAGAATATTTTTTGTTAAAATCAAATAACCAAAGCGATTTTTTTTTTGCTGATATAATTTTCACACATACATGTAAGTAAACAATTATTAGTAACATTAAAAATAATTAACCCTTTATGGCTTAAACAACAATTTTATCGTGGACGTTGTAAACCGTTAACTTACAAACTCTATGGAAAATGACTTGTATTTTGCAACCCCGTAAAAGATCATGATTCCCTAAACTGCTGGTTTGTGTTAAATATAATGGTATTGGGTCTTCTGAATAGATATCCACATAAAATAGTTTTCAAAATGTTTGATGTAAGCGCAAGGCTTTTGAATTTTCCATCTTTTTGCCGGGCCCAATTTTGGCTGTGTTTGAACACAATGTTTTGCCCCTAATTGTGAGCCAAAAAATAACAAATTTCTTTTTATTGATGATTTGGGTGTCTTTATGACCCTTCAGGAGTGGAATAAGTTTCGTGCAAAAATTCCCTCGTTGAAAGTTGGTTAATTAGTGGGCGTCCCATGGAACCCCCTTGCACTCTATGTTTTTTACTCATCACCTGCATCGAGGTGCACTAAGGTAATTATAGCTGTAGCATAAATCTTTTGTCGACTGGTGTTGTGCAATAATTTGATATTTTGGTAGTTATCGTAATGCTGAAAAACTAACTTGGGCTACATTAAAACCAGATTCTGACTATTGTGAAATCCCTCCCAAAATGGGAAATGGTAATTTCAACTTTTTAACACTAAAATTCAATCTTTTTAAAGGGGAGTTACGTTTTGTTAACCTGCATGGCAAAGTAAGAGCAAAGGGGTTTCAAAAACAACAACATCGGCCTGCAACAACAATTTCCTACATGCTGTAAATTTTCTTTCATGAATACAGCTATGTGTTGATCTTCCCCCTTGTTTGCGCCCAACCTTTTGGGATTTGGCTTTTTTACAAATACAAACAAACCAAGAATCATGTGCTTTCTTGAAAAAAAAGTATTGTGAGAATGTCCACCTCTAGAATGGAACTGACTGATGTTTGGCATTTGATGATGCACTTAATGTGTATTTATTACTTGGTGATTTTATATGGCCCAGGTATTAGAAAAATAATAACTAAAACTGGAGTCCGTTTTTAAGTGTGAAAACTCAGCTAATGATCTCTTTTGTTTGCAGTTTGCAGATGTATGACACGCTGAGATTCTCATCAGGTTTTGTTTTAAGACATCTGTGTAAAATATTAAACTCTATTATCTGCTCCATCTACTATATATCCTACTATATGATTGGATTTTTTAACTTGAAGTATGTTTTGAACTGACTGGTGCTGTGGATCAAGTAAAAAATCCTCTTGAAAGCTGCTGAATTTTCTGAGATCAATTATTAATGGTTGTCACTCTCGTGGACTATGCCGTTCGTTGACTAAGTTTGGTGTTCACTGTTCATAGTACCCAATTTCCAATAATGGACAAAATTATCTTATGACTGTTTTGGTGACCTTTAATTCACCCCATCTTTGCATACCTATATAAGCTTTGAAGTGCAAATTATTAGATTGACCAAGCTTAGTGATTTTGGCACCTTATATTGCAAAAGTAGCTAAATATTTAAAAAAAAATATGGATTGAAAGGATCGCGCTAGGAACTGAAGGTCAATTTGTGTACACTCTATCACGAGTCTTTGCCCGGGGTTTTCTTCTAACAAAGTTGGCTGAATGTAGGATTTTAAAGCAATTTAAAGATTTTGTGATTTTGATCATATGCATTTGCAGTGGCGTAACCATTTCTATTTGACATGGGGGGATGGGGTTGATGAATTTAATGATGCAACAGGGTTTGCGACAAGCTTCGTCACTAGTCACATATACGCGCGAAATTTGTCCATTTAGAACCTAAAATAGCTTATGCGTGCGATGCGCGCGGATTTTGCCATATTAAGCTATTGGGTAAATATGAGGTTATTTTATTAAAATCGCCTGCACTGGCGTCAACATGGGGGAGGGGTGATTGTATTGACCATCCCCCCATCAAATATTAGGGGTTATAATACCCCCTCCCGCTATTTAAGCCTATGTTGCATTTGAAAGGAATACGATGGCCACACGAAGAACAACGGCATCCCGTAAGTCAGTGTTGTATGTACACACAAGGATACATAGCTTAAACAATAAATTTTCTATTAGTGACTTCCACAAGAAAAAGCATATTTAACTTTATAGATAAACTTACCTGGGGAATAATACCCACATATCACCCCACCAAACTACAATCCCCTTCCCGCAGTTGACTGAAGACTTTTGTTGCCATCTTTCGTTTGTTTCACATGTTTATTCTGCGAAAAAAAGAAAGGAAAGAGAAACACAAGCATTACGTATTAAAGGAGAACTGTATCAAGAATAACTTATATAATATACGCTATAAAAACATTATTGAACACGTATGGAGTGGTTTCATGGGGGAAAAACGGAATCATACTAACCATAAAAGATTATTAAAAACATTTTCGTCTGACCATGCGCTATTTGAAATTCGCGACTGTATATGGGATATGTATTTGTGTTATGCGAGACGGCCGGCCAGTAGCGTCTACATCTTCCCGCATGATGCTTTCATAATGTGTATTCCTATGGCATGTATGACCTAACGGCCGGTCGTATCGCAATAGCAGTTATACACTAGCGAGATTTTTAAATACATGCAACATGGTCAGATGGTTTTTTAATTCATTGTTAGGGTTATAAATTCCGTTTTTCTATGAAACCATAATTGCGGCAATAATTCCAAATAATTATTTTATAGTTGTATATGTTTAATATTATTCGTTGTACGGGTTCCCTTTTTTAATGACAGTTCATCACTGGCAGCTTCCTGGTAGAGCCGTACGTGTCAAGCTTCCTCTTTTGCAGTAATTAATTAATCTCAAACCTCCGAACGCTGGGATAACCAACTTGCTAGCACTTTTGGAAATTGAGAGTTAACTCGGTTAACCAATTGCTAGCACTTACTTTCATTGAAGTAAACTCGGTTTCCGATTTGCTAGCCGTGTTGTCATTGCTGAGAGGACTCCGATTACCATTGCTACACTTACTGTCCATTAGAGAGTAACTCATTTCAATTGCTTAGCACTTACTGTCATTGATAGGTAACTCGTTCCAATTGCTAGCACTTCCTACTGCCATTGCGAGTACCTCGATTACCAATTGCTAGTACGTGTTGTCATTGAGAGTACTCGATTACCAATTGCCAGCACTTACTGCATTGAGAGTAACTCGATTGCCATTGCTAGAACTGCTGTCATTGAGAGTAACTCGATTACCAATTGCAGCCGTTACGGCCATTGAGAGTAACTCGACTTACCAATTGCTAGCACTTACTGTCATTGAGAGTAACGCGATTCCTCAATTGCTAGCACTTACTGCCATTGGAGAGTAACCCGATTACCAATTGCTAGCACGTTGTTGTCATTGAGAATTTTGTAACTCGATTACCAATTACTAGCACGTGTTGTCATTTCAGTATTCGGTTACCAATTGCTAGCACGTGTTGTCAATTGGGAGTAACTCGATTAATCAATTGCGATAACACTTACTGTCCTTGAGTAACTCACGAATGAAACACGCTTTCTCATCTGAAAGTCTAGAATGATCATTGTAATGGCATTGCAGATTCTAAGAAAGCAGACTGCGAATCGAGAGGCGCCCTCGATACAGTGCTGTTACATATAAATCCTTCAAGCAGATTAATTTTCGGTTATGTATAGGATAGGCTTTAGTGGAGTGCATTCGGGGATATAATTGCATGCTTGGAGGCATTAAAAAAGTAATATATGGATACGCGGGGCCACTGTGAGCACTCGCGCTTTTATCTGTCCATAAACCACATGAGCATTAGTTTACACCCAAACATAAATACAATATTAATAACTCTTTTTTTCTTATATATTTGGATACTTTTACAAATTATAACTAGAACTATCGCAGTTCTACGAACTTTCCACAACACTCGGGTTGACTGCATAAAGCAGCAAGCATTGGGAGAGAAGTGTTGAAAAGTTTATACAATTCTTATATGATTGAAATTTCGATGAGTTACCAGCTTCATAATAGGTTAGCTTTAGACATAATTGCCATGATTAAAATTGAACGTAGCGATTACGCATTAGTCAATTCTTACTTCACCAATCGGATTTGGATGAAAATCCCAGTCCGATTGCATCCCGATAATTAAGTTCATTAAGTTCTTGATTTATCGCATCTATTTGTATAGTTCAAATCGGGGTATTAACACCGCAGAGTTTAAAATAGCCATGGTACAGATGGTTTAATTGCACTTTAGGAGTATATAATTCGGTTTTCTATGAAACCCCTCTATGGCAATAATTTTTATAGGTAAGTATTGTTTAATATATCGTTTGTAGGGGTCCCCTTTAATGACAGTTCATCACTGCAGTCTGGTAGAGCGTAGTTCAAGCTTCTCATTTTGGAGTAATTATGAATCCAAACTCCGAACGCTTGGGTAACCAATGCTAGCCACGTGTTGTTGGAATTGAGAGTAAATCGGTTACCAATTGCTTAGCAGCTTACTTCATGAGCGTCAACTCGGTTTTCACCGATTGCTAGCACTGTGCATTGAGAGTAAAGTAATCGATTCCCAAATTGCAGCAATTACTGGCATGAGAGAATCAATTAACAATTGCTAGCCACTGACTGGTCATTGAGGAGTAACTCGGTTACCAAATTGCCTAGCACTTACTGCCATTGCGAGTAACCGATTACCCATGCTAGAAACGTGTTGTCATTGGAGAGTAACCGATACCAATGACCGCACCTTACTGCATTGAGAGTAACTCGCATTGCCAATTTGCTAGAACGTGCGTCCATTGAGATGTAACCGGATTACCAAATTGCAGCACTTACTGCCATTTGAAGAGTAATCGCGATTTCCCATTGCTAGCATTTGCTGTCATTGAGAGTAACTCGATTACCACTGCTAGCACGTAGATGCCATGAGAGTACCCGATACCAATTGATAGCAAGTGTTGTCATTGAGAGTAACTCATTACCAATTACTAGCACGTGTCTGGTCATTTAGAGTTGAATTCGGTACCAATTGCTAGCAACGTGTGTTCATTGGGGTAACTCGAATGATCAATTGCTAGCAATTACTGGTCTTGAGAGTAAGTCACGGCAATGAAACAACTCTTTCTCCTTGAACGTATAGGAATGATTCCGTACTGGTCAATTGCAGAGTTCTTAAGAAAGCAGACAGCGAATCGAGAGGCGCCTCAGCACGTGCATGTACATACTACTCATTCCGCAGGATAATTTAGACTGGTCTGACACACTCGAGAAAGCAAAGACTGCAAGAAGAGACATCTATGGAGTGCATTCGGGGAGTTGATCCATACAGTAAGAGTGCACAACAATGAAAGTAGTGAGGGGAGGTCAGGGCTCGTAGAGAGAATAGAGGGAGGCATTTAATTAAAGTAAATATGGAATAAGCGGGGGCCACTGTTGAGCCACTCGCGCTTTTATCTGTCATAAGCCACATGAGCATTATTTTCTACACCCTCGCAGACCATAAGACAATATTTAAGCATTTTCTTAAAAAAGCATTGGATCACTTTTAACAGACACATGTTATAACTAGAAACTATCGCGCAGTTCTACGAACTTTCCACAAACCTGGTTGGACATCAGGCATAAAGAAGCAGCATT
The DNA here is from genome assembly GCA_023653785.1 of Ophioderma brevispina. NCBI lineage: Eukaryota > Metazoa > Echinodermata > Ophiuroidea > Amphilepidida > Ophiodermatidae > Ophioderma > Ophioderma brevispina. Next base: position 33,703 of record JAMKCH010000582.1, read on the forward strand.
GGAGGAGAAGAAAGCGAGATAGGATGAAAACGTTATACAATGCGACGTATTTGATTGAGAATTTCGATATACAAGACATCCATAATAGGTGGCTTTGTGAAATCATTGCCATGGATGTGACATTGAAACGTACGATTACGCATTGTCAATCTTACTTCACCAATAGGATTTGGAGAATAAGCGCAGTCGATTTGCACGCCGATAATTATTCATTAGTTCGTGATGTCTCGCATCTTATTGTGTATAGGTCAACTCGGGGTTATTAAGCAACTCAGATTTTGAAAATAGACAATTGTAGGACCTACTGCTCGTTAAAGGTTTGCTTGTTTTTTAAACACCATAGAAATAAGATTTCTTAGTTTTAGGGTATCGGACTATGTAGTGAGTGTCAATTCTGATGCTTTCCCCGTTCGTAAAGCACATAACCTGGGAGGTTGGAATGAACGTTGACTGGCCTTGGTATTATGCATTACCCGAGGCAAGAGCGAACTGTTCAAGCGATTTCACTCGAGGGGGAAGTCAAAAAAAGCATGCGTGCTGGCGTCATTTATTAAATTCTATTGTTTATAATGCACGCTTAATAATGCACACCCTGATAATGAACCGCATCATATTTAAATGCGTGTCATATGCACGCATGATATTCAAATCGGGTATAATGCAAGGCATGCATATTCATGACTTAGAGTAGCGTTGCATCGCGTGAATATAATTTTACGCGGAAACAAAGAAAAACCACTCGCGGAAAATATGCTTTCTAGTGGTTTATTATCAATAATGTAATTAGAGCGCCATATGATTGAAATGGGGAGCGGGCATACCTGCACGAGTATATTAAGAGGGAGGTAGCAGACACTTGTAACCAAAGAGGTTCTATATAGATAGGAGAGGCAAAAAACAACGTTTACGTATGGTTAGAAATACACCGTCTCGCTGTTTTGCCGACCACAAGAAAGAAAAACCCTACCGCCACCAGCTCCACCAAACAACCCACCCGGACAAGAACACCAGCACACCACATAACGGGAGCTGAACACTCCCACAAGTTCTTACCACACAAATAAACGTGTGCAACCAGACAGGTGCGCTTTGCCTAAACCAAATAAGACGAAGAAGAGAACTAATCCAACCGGAGAGACACCGAAAACAAAAAACAAGCTGACAACTAAAAGCAAATTCATGAGAAAGAAACAGAAGTTACGCCCGGTGGCCAGGTGTAATAATAGTGTGCCTGCTCATTGTTAAGAAAATAGAAGAATAAAAAAACTCTAGTAGTAATCCTCACAAGAATAATGCAAGCGCACGCTCTCGCGTAGTTGAAAGAGTATTCATTGAGGCGGTTTATTTAAATCAGACGACTGATGTGTCATGTCATCGTTGGTGGCAATGGGTAGAACAAATTTAACACCACCCAATAGCACGACCAAACTCCAAAAACTGATATTTTGGCGGATGTTTGTATCGAATGACATGTATGTGTGTATACAAGCACCCAAACTGCCAGGGGAAAGCATAGTCAGTGCAATATTCACAAAAGTCAGCGCACAGCACGGAACGACTGGTTTTGAATGCGTTTCAGCCCCTTGCGTTTAACAATCCTGGAGTTCGTATAAAGGTAAAAGGTTTGAGTGATTAAAATCTGCAGAATTTTTGAGAGGGAAACCTGGAGTTAAATTCTGAAGTGATTGTTACATAATGTTGCCCTAAGGCAGAAGCTACCGAAAGTACTGAACAAAAAGTATTTCAATCCATGTCTGGAGTCGCAAAATACTAAGAGCTAAATAGCGGATTGACCTTTGTGAAAACCATTCACTCCGACGAGTATCTATTTCCCTCAAGGTCAAATGAACCGGAAAACAGCGGGGTTGCGCGCTTAATTCTCTCAACAGGGTTGTTGTTTTTTGCAAAATGTTAACACCTCTTTTTAACTTAATTTTCTTTGGATAGGTTTCTACGTAAGGCCCATCCTTCGGACCCTGTTCCGCAAGGGAAATATTAATGGTGAAGTTAATACTTCCAGGTGATCAATGAGGAAATTTTTACAGTAAGAAAGCTCTAAAATTCAAATTTTCTAGAATCCAAAGGTAAATGACGTGTGGACCTGATGTTGGTGGTAATTCGCAACGCGGAACGGTTGTTGGAGCGGTGTATATACATGGTATGTTTTGTAAAAGAGCGAACAACGATAGGGAGTCAGTGAAACAGTGTTTAACCGGGGTGTTGTTCTTAACAAAATATTATTTCTGTAGTTTCAAAACGTGCAATAAAGGGTAAAGACCACAATGGTACATGACAGTTAGTGAAGGATCGGTTTGCAGAGAGATGATTATAGCATAGTCACATTGCACAATATATGACAACTCTTGTTAAAGTGGTCCTCTTCAACAAAAAGAAAAAAAAAATCCAAATGATCAACCAAGTGTGACTCAAAAGTCCAACATGATGCGGGTGGCTTGGGCATAACTGACTTCAACTGATCCAAGGACAATGCGTAATTCCATTCAATTCCAAATAAAAGTCCTATGTTTAGTACCCAAATTAAACCTCTGTAACTGGAAAAAAATACGACCATTATGAAAGTATGGCAATACCCAGAGACATAGCAGTGTTCAAGGACTACAAATGGGTCAGTTGTGGAGCGAAAACATCCTCTTCCTGTTCAAAGCATTATTCATAAATACCAATTGGCAAATTTCATATACGGGATCTCTCAACGGTGTTAAATCGGAGTTATGAGATATCCAAACCATTAAAAGAATATATCAATGAATGGCTTTGGGTAGATACAGAAGATATCTGCACGAGATGGAAAAAAATAGTGACGAGTCGAAGTGAGTACAATAATTTACTGGCGGAGTGCAATAATCTTGTATCATACGAAAAAAGGCCATCAATTTATTTATTATTGTAATATCAGCGACTCAATCCAAACCTTGCATGACCAGTGTTGTGTCCAACTGGCGAACGGGAAACAGATGTTTCAATAATGGCGTTCTCGCTAAATGCCGGACGCGATTGACAAATTCAAAAGAAGATAGATTGCATCCGTAGTAGGGTTATTTATGAGAATCCTATTCTAGGAGTTTGGGGAATAAGGTTTGAAGATGTTTATATAGTTTGAAGGGAACAAAATCGGAGCACTGCGTATCGTTTACCCCCAGGATGACCTGACTAAAAGACACAAGCAGTGATTTGTAAATCAGAAAATGAAAATCATCAAAAATAGATTTTTGCATGATATGTAACAAGTAAAGGTATCCTAAACATAACCCTGCTAAAGTGATAAGACCAGAAGGCAACATAATAAGGACAGAATTCGGAATTTTAGTATTACTGTCCGTTCGGACGCTTACTACAACACGTAATTGAATGGGGAATCGTATCTTGGAACCGGCGTTTCTTCCATTCTGTCAAGTCTCAGTTGGAAAAGTAACTATGAGGATTCTACAGACCTATCCTTCCACTTTGAAGCTATTCCGCAAATTTCAAATATTTTCAAATCAATGATAGGTCATTTAATAGGGCTGTGTACCTGTGTAACTAAAGTCAGAAGCAGACAAAACTAATCTTTTTTAATATACAAGCTTTAACGCTAAATTATTTTTCCAAAATTTTATTGTATTGCCTAAATATCAGTTGCGCATATTTTGGTGAAGAAAACATTTGAAATCGGCGCATGCGTGTTATGCTATTAGCACAAAAAAGCGGTGTAGGGCGCTATGGCAAAACTTGATTTGGCCGCGTAAATCGTACTGGCGTATTCTATTTCAAGAAAATTTTTTCAGCATGATATAAGTATGATCTATGTTCGCCTATTAAGAGCCAAATTTATGGGAATATGTTCTCGATCGCATTTTAATCGGTACACCGATGTCATTTTTTCTGTTTACCTTATACACTTAACCCTCGTTTTTACCACCCCCCAGTGTGAAATTTGATCCGGTGCGCTAAAACTGCCAAAGCTCGAGTTAAAAGCGTCAGGTAATCATAGTCTCATCATGCCGATCATTTAGCGAAACAAATGTGAAAGGTTAAGCACCTTCACCGGTTTGGTAGCCGTAGAAGGTGGGGGGGGGGGGGTGATTGCCATTGAGGATATTTCTGGTTGCATTTTTGAAATATTATGCAAAGTAGGCTCTACAACTCGATTTTTATGTACAACTAGTAATTCCATCATTTTGAGAGCTGTAAACCGCACGGAAAAATCCGATAGTCCTAACTTTTTAGCGCAAAATTGGATTCGGCGCCCATTTTCTGGGAAATGCCAATGTGCATTGATGACGTCATTGTGACTGCCATACTAAGTATGTTGTACTCTTATTTTGGTTCAATTGGAAAGCGGAGCCTAGCTATATTGGTATCAAAATCTAAGCATCGGATGCTTTATAACGAATTCTCGAGGGGTGGAACCACACCCCCCCATGGTAAATCCGTGTTATAAAAGGCTTGGGAAGACGAGGGTTCGTGTACACACGAACTTTTAAAAGCTGAGTCAAATAGCTTAGATCCAGGGTTTTCGTACAGCTCCAAACCTTTCGGTTTTTTCGATTCAGAAAATGCTAAATATCAAGTCATTCAATAAATAAGTTGTAAAAATTAACTTTCATTGTGAAATATGCACAGAGGTTACGACTTTTTAAGCTTGACTATAATCTAAACATTCATGTGGCATTTGGTTTAAATTTACCATGTTGATTAACTTGATATTTCGACTTCACCCACACCGGCTGATGGCCACTTGTGCTCTGCTTGCATGTGTGGACTAGGGTTAGGGACACCTATGCGGAATGCCAACCTTTTCAACGGATCTCGATCTAAAATACTAGTACCATTATAGTCGACATGCTATAAAGTCAAACGCCCATGAAATTATGATTATTACAATATGAAAGACTTTTGATATAAAATAAAACGAGAAAGAAATCATTGAACCTTGTAGGGCCAACTGCATACAGGTAAGTCACAATTCACACTGAAAAGATATTTCCTAGACCCCCATGAAAACAAAATAATTCTTCAAATGGGCGCTATGCCTGTGACGTCATAAGTAAACTGGTCAATAGATCATGATCTAAAACGAACGCCAAACTGGTCGGAAATCAGTTTCGTAGGTCTTTCTTCTTACAACCAAAAATGAGTGAAAGTACAAGCCCCGGGTACAAGCCTGAGTCCAAAATATGCATATGAAAGAATCAGATTGGCATTCATCTACCACGATAGCGAAGAGCTAGCCGGGTTATTTCCCGGTGAAGGAAATACCCCGTCGAGGACAATGAGGAGGTTTATACATCTGAACATTTTATTCAATTTTCAGGAAAATGTGCCAGTTTAAACATTGTTTTAAAAATGTTATAATTTTAAATAATTTATTATGAATTTACATTTTGGTTTCCCCCGAGCCACTCGTTGCGACAAAACAACAGCATGAAGGACATGCCCCATAGTCTATAAGCACTAGCAGTTACACAAATTACTGTTTGGAATCCTCATGCCCAAATCGAGCAGGTTCGGGTCCTCCCCCCCCCCCCCATACAAAGACAAAAAAACACCATTAATGTCAAAACAGCGCAAAATTTACCCATTATTCCCAAAACGACATCCGATGGCCAAAAATGCGATCCTTTTCCACATGTTTATTAAAGCGGTTGCGTAGCTCGTATATATCTCAGTGGGTTACCCGTATTCCATAAATAATACTTCAACCAGTACTGTGACGTCACCACTTCTTCAATTGTCCCAAAATTGGCCCTCAAACTCATAATAAAGTACAATTACAAGAGCAACTGTTTAAATTCATCATACTTTAATAATCTATCTTCAGGTATAACCGGTTAATTTGAGATTATGACCGTCCCGTGATCTGCTATTTGATGACAAAAGCAAGCGGCCAATTCCCCTACAAGGCCGAAATTTCAAACGTCTACCCGATTTGGTTTTTACTTGCTGTTGCGGATTGGCCACATGACCGTCAAGAATTACATAGTTGGGAAAGAAGGGTCAATTTATAATTTTAATTTTCCTCAGACTGCATAACTACACATAAGAGCTCAAAAGTGCTCAATGGCCGTTTCGAACTAGCCTGGGCGACCTTTTCGATACTTTTAAGGCGAAAAGTATAAACCAACTCAAGCTAGTTCGGGGCGGGATCCCTGATTTCTCAAAAGAGGGGGCGCCAAATTTTCCCGGGTCTCTCCGCTCGCCGGGTAGACCATACGTTTTCACATAAGTCGAAATTAAGAAAAGTGAGGGGGGCGGAATTCGGGTCCACTGGCGCCCACAAGCTAGTTTTTTTCTAGTACTGTCCCCCCAGTCTCGGCTCTGTCTCTGGGCTTAGAGCGCCTTGGTTAAAAGAATAATGCTAAACTCAAAACTTGAGGACGTTTCCGCTTACCACCCCCTAGCTGGACCGCCCTGCCAACCAACTTGTCCCAGAACGTGAATTGCTCAGGGCTCCTGGAATTAACACAGGTAGGGAGTCTCCCGCGAGACTGTACGAATCTGTAGGAAACTGTCTCCAGCAGTATTGATTCACAAGTAACGTGAACGTGACAGCATTACCTTGCGCACATTTCGGTTAATTTTGAATTGCTAATCCGGGGACCACAGACACGAACTAAACAGGTGGTGTCAATGGCCACGCGACTTAATAGGTCTTTTATCGATTACGCGCCGGGATTACGCGCCGCAAGCTAAATGAATAGCTCTTTTAATAAAGTTTGATAGTGCATTGGAATTATGCCAGAGTACAGTTGCAGTAACTACAGTTTCTGAGGACCTAGCAGATGCCCCAGTATGTATCACCAAATAAACAATAACAATAAAATAAAGAAGGAGAAGCTGAGAAATCAGAAAATTGTCCTTTGATTCTTCCTCGTTTTGGTTTTTTGGTGGTGGTTGTAGTATTTTCCTTATATTGAGGATGGGCTGATCATCTAAAAAAATAAATAGGGCCTTACTCATGCATACTGCAGGGGCCACACAAGCACAAGTTCATTACCAAGCCAGTGGAAGTGGTTGTCCATTTTTCCAGACAAACCTAATTATTCCCAGCGCTATACAGCTCTGACGAAATCGTTCCCCAATTCATCTCACTTTCAAGGTTACAGCTTGGCGTGTCCATCCCAACTGACCCGTAAGCAGTGGTAAGTCATCCTTGTGAACAGGTAATTAAAATTGCATGTTCAAATGGGTGAACGCTAGTAATTATCACACTTGTACTTTTCCTATATAAGATGAGTAAAGGTCACTCCACATATATAACCGATTGTTACTTGATTTCCATGCCAGTTCCTTTCTATCGCTTTTATGTGAACATGCTGGTTCATTTACTGTTGCTTTTTATTTTGTGATTGTCTTTTAATTTTTCTATTTTAAAAAGAAAAAGGTTGTTTTTTTGTTTTTCAACCAAAATAACAAAATTATTCCACAGCATTTGCAGCGAAGATAGGCTCCTTGTTAAAAAAGATAATAATTATATCCAATAATGATAAACAACGTCCTCACCTGTTTTTGACGGGAGGCATCTGACCCAAAGAGAAAGCCCTGTTCCCTCCTGTATCCCAAACACGGGCCTACGCGGGGGGGGGACTTTCGGCTGACTTTTTTTTTTTATAAAAAAAGATCCAAAATTTATTAGAAGTCACTTTTGGGTGATTGAGATGTCACAAAGTTCAGTTTAAAACGTGAGCATTTTAAGGGGCGTTAGATCAACTTACCAAAAAAAGTCTACTTTTGAAAGCCCTGCACCCCACCCCAAAAAAAAAATCCTCCGTACGGCCATGGCCAACCAATGTTTCATGGAAAATGGTGCATGCGGGAAAATCTCTCCCTAGTCAAAGCATACGTTAACATACTGTTCAAACGCAAAGAAGGTGAGGACAAGAGATATGTGCTCCTGAAACTTTTGCACACTATATTCTCTAGAGTAAGAGACCGTCGTCCTAGAGCTCTTTATTCTCTTATCTTCTCTTTTTCTTTCTACCCATTTTTCCCTTCTCCTTCCCCTAGGCCCAGGCGCGAGAAAGCGAAAGCCATTGGTGTATTCGCACACGACACCACAAAAGGAAAGACGAAAACCGGTCCCGACCACAAGAATCCTGTGTATGGACATACTGCCCCGTTTCTTACTCCTGTTCTTAAATGCCTTCCTATAACCCCCATTTCCATAGATTGTGTAGCAGGATTAATGGCTGGTCAGCCCGCTGCGCCCGCTAAAGCCGTCGCGTGCAGGGGGAAATTCTCCCCTACCCTCCCCGAGTGTCATGCCATTCTAAGGGTAATTTGCCGAAAATAGGTACCAACTGCTGCATCTGCACCATGGGTGACCTTCGAACTTATGTGTGTGACTTTGACCATGGATGTGTTCTGTGCCCAGGGTCAGTAGTTCTACGCATATTGACCTATAGATGGACCTTTGACCTTTTGGTCACTCTAAAACCCTAATAACAGACGTCAAACTGTTTCCTCCCCCACCGCCCCCCGGCACTCCCTCGGGGAAAGCGAGCGCGCGTATGTAAGACTGTTTAGACCCCCCTTTTTTTTCAGCATCGTTGGCACCCAAGCACCCCACCACCCAAAGACCCATATTTGTGAAAATTTTGACCAATGTCACCCAAAGACCTTTTTTTTTTAATTTATGAGAGAAAATAAAATTTTCACCCAACGACCTCTATTTTTTAGAAAATTTTGATGAAAAGAACCCATCTCACCAAAAGACCCCTTTTTGGAACATTTTGCATTTGCCACCTGAAAACCGCTATTTTGGGGTAATTTGGTCATCTCTCACCCAAAGGCCCCTATGTTTTCGCCCTCTGTCACCGAATGCCTTGGGTTTGGAAGCCACAGCCTAACTCCCATATCCATTTCATATGGATGCCACCCCCCCCAACCGGGTGTCAGCCCATATGTCAAAGTGTAACGAAATGCATAGCCGGACAGACAGATCTGTTTTTATTAGTATAGATATATCTGGAGGATTTCGATACGAGCAATGATAAAATTAGGTCATCAAGCTTCAGTAAGATTGCATGAGGCGAGGTTTTGAAATGCGAATAAAATTGAAATGGGGATCTTTATTCGATTTAGTGACATGACAAACTATCAAATAAACATGATTTTGTACCGTCATATAGTATATGAGCAAATAAATGTACACGACAAGGGGTTTCGGGATATTTGATTTGATAATGATAATAATACATACCCACTAATAATCCTTTTATTGGATTAGAGGTGCAATAAAAATGCATCATCATAAAGTCAAATTATTAAAACCGAAAAATCGGGGACATGAGGGGGCCAAACACCTGCTGAGCAAATCACAATGTGCGCGCGCGACAACCCCCAGGTGGGTGTTCAACAGCCGCTAGTCAGTCCCAGGGCCCGGCCCGTTTTAAATCCTGCGCAAAAAAATAAGTCGTTCACAATGATGGTATGGCTAAGTTGTCTCTTACGCACTACGGCACGTCGAGAGACAGTGCGAGGTATACCAGAAACATGTGTTTGGACTAAGGTTTGTGGCGGATTACTTCCCCCGACCTCGTGGAGATTTGAGACGTTTTTCCTACAGATTCGGAGGGTCCACGGATATGGGTTAGAAGAGTCTAGTGTAATTTTCAGCAAATCGCTTAGCGTTTCATCCCGTGGCCCTAAGGGGAGGGTCTAGATCTATACACTGCGCAGACCCTGTGCCGTCATTCTCTTAGAGAGCTAAATGTGCGCCCGGTGCGTAAAAGGTCATTTTATATATCTAAGTTTCGCCCGGCCTCTATAACGGCGAAACCCTTTAAATCCGCCCCTGAGCTAGTTCACTGTTGGCGACTATTGTAATACTATTCAGTTACTCTAATCAGAATAAGATCATGGTAAACGTTGTAAGAAGGGCTTGGTGTAAGACGTAAAGCGGCCAAGCGAAAGCGCAAACGCTGATTGAATTGGCAGCCTCAACGGAAATAAATATCATGCAGTTTTTTTCCTTGATAGCTGCGAATTCACTAGCGCTTTCGCTTTTGCGTTTTACACCTAACCTGTAAAAGTTATTATAGTCTGCCGTACTCACATTCCGGCTACAACGTAAAGAATAGGGCACTCGATTCTTGACTCTTCACACGCAACATTTTGCTTCACGCCTTTCTCACGCGTAGCTAGGTTTTTCATATAAGGGGGGGAGTGGAGGGGGCAAGCCCCTGAAAATTATGGGTTTTTATATGCTTTAAGTGTCTTCTGAGGGTTAAGTCTTGCACGATGTGGTAAAATTGGCTTACACTGACCACTGAACTTTAAACCTATACTTTGCCGGCAATCTGGCCTGCAAGTGCCATGACATGAATTCTTCAAGTGAACCGACGGGCTCATTTCAACCGCTGAAAATAGGGGGGGGGCACGCCCCCTTCCCCTCCCTGGATGCCCTGCCGGCCTTCTTCATGTCGTCTATGGAGCCCAGGTTGTGGCTCCCGGCGGCTATAATTTGCTTTCAACACGGTGTGAAAGCAGAAATGATCCATTTCAACACGTATACGCCGTGACTAATCTACTGGACTACTTATATCAAGCGTGAAACTAATGTTGCGTGAAGAGTCAATTGAATCGAGTGCCCCATTCTTTACCTTTTGTAGCCGGACTAGATACGGCGACTATTATTACTTCTACACCCGTTACAAAAATCAAGTGTGGGCCGCAAAACAAAACAGAGCGCTGTACACTGACTGACAGCACACAGATTTAATCAGCCTATCCCCATAGCCTCGTCTACAAGGTCATGGTTTAGTCTTGTACGTGTCGACGTATTTGGATACTCTTTCTTTAGAGACCCATCGTTTCGTTAAACGAGTGTCGGGACCAGGTATTTTGTTTTTAACTTAATTTCGTGTCTTTATTCATATTACATATAACACATTCACATCGGTCTATTTATCATGTATTGTCCCCGTTTTTATTATTCAATTTTGCAAGTCAAAGGTCTGCTTAGAACAATACAACAGGCCTACCTCCTCTTTAATATTATAATTATATACTCCCCGCCTAAAAAACCAACGATATCAATTACTGTATTAAAAAGGTATATATATGTAGTATGTAGGTTAATTATAATATAAATGCCAGGAGCGTTGTTCGCGTAATGTGGTGTGCTTATTGACATGTGTCCGTAATGACCATGATAACGAAGCATGTGGAAGTTTGAGAGATTTATCCAGCTTGCTTCGGCGCGTTCATTTGAAAGCAGGTTAGCACGTTGATGGCCATTTCAAAATCGTTCGGATTTTTTAGGCGGGCGTATATTTAATGAGAACAATTTCAGATTGCTCAGTGCTTATGAAGCTATTCAAAATACATGTCGCTCTTAATGTTTATTGTGTAAAGTCACCTGCAACCCATCACCACTATGAGGCGCACTAGTTTAACCACGCCCGAACATCTAATAGGAGTTTGGTTTTTTGATCCCCTCTCAGTTGAGTGAGTTTATGGAAGACCAGCCCGGCAGTGTTGCTTGATGGCCGCTGTTCCCATACGATGTTCAGAAGGCATCAGACCCTAGCCTGCAAATTCAGTCATTTCAATTTCCACGCACTAGAACTACGTGATTTTTGAAAAGTGGTCAAAATGACTTTAATGATTTAAGGGGTTACGACATCAGACCTTCGTGATGAAAATAAAATCTCCCTGCCCTACGCGGGGAAATTCAAAGTATAAGATCACGTTGTACAAATTGAGCATCTCTGGAATTCATTAACTGGTGGATGTATTGTTAGTCATGCAATGTGGCTTCTTGCATTTATCTAGAAAATTAACTAATTCCATGAACTCGGAATTATAATCTATGTGGAGCTATAGACAGAGTTTGATGCAACCGAAATATTCATCTCCAAATGCAACTTGCCCAATAACAATTTTTTTTTTTACATGTCCCCCTCGTATTGCCTGTGCATTTTTGAGGTAATGCTTGCCGTTTTTAATGTTTTTATTTTTCCAAGCGGGGGCTGTTGAGGAATAGTATTCTTGTAGTGCCTACGTATTGCGCGCTTACAAAGCTTACTTAGTTGAACGAAATGATGCGAGGATTTCCTATGGAGCGAAAAAAATATTGTCAATCGGCGCCTTGTTTCATCCCCAAGAGGACACGTTCGCTTTATAATCTACATTATTATTATTATTATCATCATTTTTAATTTCAATATCGACATACAGATTATTTCGCCATCGTCCTGGAGTCCAGAGTTGAGAAAAATCCCTCACCATAGATTGAGAGAAGCAGCTGTTTGATCAAAAACATACATTACCGTACAGTATATTTCCCACGGAAAAGTTTTACGGGTCACTTCCCTCAGTCATTGTGTCATTTAAAGGGGCAGCAGAAATCACGTCCTGTAACCTGTACAAGTTGTGTAAGTTTTTGGTAAGGTACAAAATGATTTTATTACCTAAAAACTATAAATCTGTGGGGTTGCAACGTCCCCTACCCCGGAATTTTGAAAGTATACCCTATCCCCAGAAGTGGAATGATCCATTTCAGTAATATGAGCGGGAGGATAAAAACCTTTCTAAACCTGTTTCGTCTTTTAGGTTGATAATCGTGCAGGCTTTTTTATGGCTTCAGGGCTGGAGAGGCGTTGCCGGGACCTTTTTAGAGGGGGACGTGCGGGACTGGCAAAAATCGACCTCTTTTTCAACAGTGGACAAAGTGGATCTGGTTCTGGCCCCAACCCTATAAAAAAACGACTTTTGAAAATACCTTATCACAACAGTTGGTTCTCGAACTACTAATCTCGCCTACTTCTTTTAAATCAACCTGCCAATGCAATTTGTATTAAGAATTAATTGCCAAACCTTTCAATTTTAACATAACATAAATATCAAAACCATTTCCTTACTTTCTAAATTTGGCATAATTATTGCAAATTCGTGAAGCACTAACCTCATTCATGAGGAATTATCATTAATAACATCAGTTCTTCTACTATTTCCTACAACTCAATGACCAATCCCTTGTCTGCCCTGACTATAAGCTTAATCGTGGTGTACCGACGGGGGCAGGGCAAGGAAGTTGCCCACTCTTGCGCGAAAAAGCGGACGATATGGACCAACTTGCATTTCATCCCTCCTTTTCGATATTTCGACCAATTTTCATCCATTCAGCCTAAATTTGGGCAAAATTACATTCGGGGCGGCGATTTTCGCGGCGCTACAAACCAACGCGCATTTCGTCAAGATCAGACTTAATTGAAGGAAATCACCGGGACGACCGTGCGATTTTTGGCCCCCTCGGGCGTGACGAATTGTAAAATATTGCCCCTCCTGGAATTCGACTGCTCCTCGTACGCCAACTGAAGTCTTAATTGAATGTGGAGGGTTTTCTACTGATATTCCGTGAATGGTCCTTGCCATGGAAGTGTCATATAATATGAAAAAAGTGGCTGTTGTCGAAACAACCTCATGTTGATGACAAAACATCGAAGCCCTGACCCATTGTGCTCATCTCTTTCAAGGGTCACATTAGTGTTAACAAAAATTCCATCGTAGAACGTCAAATCCTACCCTCAATCAATCTCGGGAATTCCAACCACAAAAACCTCATTTCTTCATTGGCGATTTCAATAGCTTTAATACACAATGAACCTAAAAACGGACAAGCTGTCGAAAGATTGGCTTCTCTTTCGACCCTAACGTCCACTCTCATTTCATAGCGCCCATTGGACATGTTGGAAGATAGTACAACCTCATCTAGGTCTATTGTATACACGAATCCGACGGCTGACTATTATCGCCCTAACTCCGATGGCGGCGCACGTCACCTCCGCCATGACTGGGGGGCATCTTTTGGATTTGCTCGTTATAGTCGGCACCGGTTTACGTGTACGTGTTACCGACAAAGAGCGATATTTTGATCAGTTCTTACGGCAAAAACCAATACTATTTCACAAGGTTTACTGTTTCCATTTGTATAATCATCATGGGGAGGCTCATGAAAGAAAATGTACATTTCTGGCTGCACAAACAGCGATAAAAAGTTACAAAAATGGAACCGAACTGCGTGCGATTCATCCACTCGCTAATGACATAATGAAACAATCAGTCGTCATCCATTTCAGAGATCTAAATACCACATTGTAACCGCCGGTCATTTTCACGTTTACTGATAGTCCAGGCGTAGCACCTTCCAGGCACAAACGAGACTAATTTTGTTGCAGATCTCCGAAATCGATCACATGGCACGGAATTGTCCTTTCTAAAACAACTCACAACCCGCACGGAAGATGTCACGTTTTTCAGCAAATACGATCGGTCTTTGGACTATTCAAGTTTTCCACGTACACCCGGAATATTCAACCTTCTAATTGTTACTTTATTTGTCTGGATGTTTGAATTTACGAAAATTATTTTTCTTCACGCGGCCCTGTTATTACCACAATTGTTTTAACACGTATTCTAACAAGCGTTCATTTCTCAAGTCACGCCAAAGTGGGCGAGATAACCGTTCATTTTTACAACAACATAAGACCACTTGCCCGGAATTCCAGTTTAGGCCATTCCCTGACATCATCCTTCCAGTAAATCAATGGAAATAAACTGTAAATGTGTTAAACAATTGCAAAAAAGGTAGGTTGGAAATTCTTATTATCATATTATGGGCTTATTATTCGGCGTTAAGCATATTGCGGCGTTGGTGGGTACTGTCGCGTTTGGTGGCAGGGACTGCCCCCAGAATGGCGCCGCGAGTAGAGGGTGTCCTTTGAGGCTCCTCGTCGGGATCGGTATAGCAAAAACTCTCTATCACGTGTACAAGATTATCCTGGTCCCCACATCAAGCAATCGGTTAGTCAAGGCAACGTTTCAGTAAGACCAAATAAAGAGCCTAATTAAGAAGAGAACGAAGAGTAAAGTATGTTGACGTAATAACATTTCATGAACAAAACTATAGGCACAAGAGATGGGTGATCGCACACATACCTAAGATCGACGTCACTGGCTATCTGCTGATACTCGATGGGAATTCCACCAAACCCCATTTTTTCAATTAGCGATTTAAACAGGTTGTACCCAATGATGGGCTGATAATGAGATTGAAAACAATAAAAACGGACAAGCTGTCGAAGATTGGTTAGACAGTCAGCAATCTACGTCTCCTTACGACCCTAAACTGAACTATCATTTCATAGCCCCGTTGGAAGAGGATTCAAAAACCTCATCCAGCTATTGCATAGCTAAAACATCTCTAACCCGTCTGTACTCATGTGCAGAGTATGGCCTGCCTGCATGGGAAAAACAACTCATGTTGTAGATGGCGAGGGCGGCAACTGGAGACAGCTAGGTAATGCCCCTATTTCTGGGGTGGCCCACCGTGTGAACGCGAAACCTGGAAAAATAATGGATTTACAAGACACATTTTTCTGATTGCATGTCAAATATTCAATGCTCGATGAATTTTGTGGATATAGTATGAGCAAAAGTGTGCATTCAAATGTACAAATCATGCTAGGAAGACTCAACGTTGCCAAACGAAAGTTTGGTGTATTGCGTGCTTTATTTAAAAAACAAAACAGTGGAGTGTTTAGGTTGCTTGAATCATGCTAGGAAGACTCAACGTTTCCAAAGAAAGTTAGTAGTTACGTGCTTTAGTTAAAAAAAAAAAAACAAGTGAGGTTTGGTGCCTTTAATCGAACATTTATATACTGTAGTTTTGTATTATATTCTTATAAATGATGGCTAATGTTCGTTCTCTTTTCCCATGGCCTGTAATGAGTTTATGCATACTCTAAAATGGTTGGGAAATCTTGTTCATCGTGGGCGATCACAAAGTATCTATGCTAATCCCCTTGTCAGGTCTTCCAAATTAAATCCTTACGTAAATTAAGGATCTGAGTTAAATTAAAACTTATGGCCTTTAACGCTCTTAGGACCAAGGGCCAAAAAGGTCCAAACAAGGATAGACAAGACACTGTGTGTCTAAAATGCCTGGTACTTGAGGTCAACATATTACATACACATGGGAAAATAGCCAGGGAATCGATCTAGGACCGACTAAGACAGAACCCCGCCACTGTGTCTCATTGCAGTCCCAGGACATTAAGAATTTCCACTGATTTGCCATTCGTGCATGTTTTCATGAGAATTTTTGAAGCAATTGAGGTATGATGCATGTATTTGTGTAATACCGTGGTGATACTATAATGTTTCGCCCTTTTGTCTTTGTATATGTGAATCCTATGTATCAAAAGTCATTTTAACATAAAATTATGATGCTATCCGCTATGTGTATTCTTTTTACATTATTGTGTATAATATTGGTGCGGCTTTTTAAATTTTGTTTTGATGCCGTCAATTTTTCAGCCAAAATTCAGTATGTTTAACTCTATTCAGTTTTTCCGCATGATTACAAGTGCAAGTTACATTTAATTACCATATGTTAATCAATTGTGTTAGTTACTGAAGATGATGTTCAAACATAATAAAACACTTAAAATTGAGCTACAATGATACTTTTAAAAGCAAATAAAAATAGTGCCTACATTTAATGATTATAACACTTAACTCAATGATAACTGGTATTTATAATTTTAATTAATAAATACATCTTAAAATCTTTATATTTATTTTTTACTCTTCATAAGTTGTGTATTTTAGCATTACAAAACTATCCTGTTCATCTGGTCCTATGCATTGTTCATCCATTTTTTTTTATCTTTACAAAGTTTGATATTGGTTTTCATATTCATGTGCAACTTACACACAAATCCCACCAGTGGGAGCAACTAGTGTACAGATTGGCCTTTAGGACCTTGCTACTGCAACTGAACGTATGGTACTAATTTGTTGGATGTAAACACACTTTGGAAAGTGGGTTGACTTGAGGTCATTATCAACTTGGAAACAACCGACATCGAAGATTGCGAGAACTATTTGGCCCCGGGTCCTTACTAGTTTTTGAAAATATCGCCAGGCACCTAAACGTTGTTGAGACCGGCAACGTCAACCTGCATCGACGCCATTTCCCAGAATGATTTAGTCTAAATAACAGTAAGCTTAAAATTCTCGCTTACGACCTGTTTTGCGGGCAGCGAGCGCGTACTGCCTTGTACGCTAACTTGGATATCCTGAGTAAATCACTTGAAAGTTAGATATGATAATAAAATTATATCCCTCATGATTATTCAAGTTCATTGATTGGTTAAAGGTGCGTCAAATTACTCACAATAGTTTAAACTATTTGCGAGAAAGAGAGGCGAAAGAGCAGATCACAGGGAAATAGCCGCCTATTTTTTCCCTAGGAAAATAGGCGCCTATTTCCCCTCTATCCTCGATAACCCGTTTTATCAGTTCCTTTATCGGTTCTTTCAGCTTGTGGTCAATACGAATGTTGACGTTATGCATGATAATGCACAGACTCTTACTTGTATTCTCAACGTATGTGTACGGTCGTATTAGACTTGCTCTAAAAGGAACTTTGACGCATTGTTTAGGCTATTTCGTCGACACCGTAGCAACAACATGACTGCGCCCGTTTGCAATACACACCCGTGAAAACCTTCTGCACCGATAGTGAGAAATACAAAGAAACTATTACTTATGTTCTGTCAGTGTCAGGAGTTGTCCCTCAGGATATTAACACGTGATTTCCGTCCGTTCGCGGTGATTTTTATTTAATGCCCTGGCATGGACAACGCTGCTCTCAACGCTGTCATGCTGTGCACGAAACAGAAAGGTGAGCTCTATAATATATCTCAGATCTATCCTGTCTAGCAGAAACTAGCTATGCCCTGGTAAATTCGGTACGCATGGTACGGTCTTTCAGCGTCATTTATTTACCGTAAAGAAAGTTGTTGATATCGTAAGTGGGGCGTACTTTCCTCTAAACGGCAGTCAAGTCAAAGCCTACATAGTACAGTACAGACTGACAGTGACATAAGGCCTATTTTTTTAAGTAGGGCCTCAGGCTCAGTTTCACTTATAAACCATCAATAACAAAAATTATATTCATTCAGGATATAAAACAATATTTAATTATCTTATTCGGTATCATTTGTGGAATCTATGGTCCCCGTCGGGAACTGGAGGGCGTGGGACTAGTACGCCCACGCCCTCCATTTTCACTCGGGGGGCCATAATTCCACAAGACCACTCATGATCATTAAATATTTGTTAAGATAAATCCAAATCCAACTCCTATGTACACACCATAACCCATTAGAATTTCATCTCATTTCATCTCTAAAGTTATATTCTTAACATGTCTTCAATATTCGTGTAGGGCATATAACATTACACATTTCCGTTTTAAACACATTTTACAATCAGTGATATTTATATATTTTAAACCCCGTCTACCTGAGCTGAGCTTTTTTTGTAACAAACTCCGAGGGGGTGTGGATGCCCCCCCTGTGATTTTCGTTACTGGAACACCCGATTCCTGTAAATTTGTACCAAAGGATAGTTAGAGTTTCTTCTTTCCCATTGGTACCAAAATAATACCAACATCCCATTATGACGTCCACCGTGACGGCATATGTTAGGAAAGTGTGAAAAAACTGGGTATCGGGTGGAAAATTGATATTTCGTCACTTTTTAAGCGACCAAACACCTTATTATAGCTCCTAAAATGCGTCATTATATAAAACTAGTCATTTCCATAAGTCAAGTCAAAACCCATGAATCTGATTTTCCTACCTTTTTGGCGAAATTGCATTTTCACATTTGTGTCTATGGAAATTGGCAGTTTTGCGGACCGGCGAGCTTTATGACGTCATTGTGACGTATGCTAGGCATGTTGGTACGCATTTTGGTATCCATGGAAGATGAGGACCATAGCTATCATATTCTAAACCAAACTCATGTGTCTGTGATGTTCTTGTATTGTGTTAGTTATGTGTACTTCTCTTTCCCGAAGGGGGGGGGGGTTGGTTGCCACCCCCCCCCCCCTAATCCATCACTTTAGGATCACCCTTATATTAACCTATACCCTGGTGATGTTTGTTTTTGGATGAAAAGGAGCGGAAACTGTCAATTGACAATTACGTTCAATAATTTGGCACCAAACAGGGGGTTTTAAGCAAGCCGGGGAAAAAACTGAAGGGGTGTGGTAACCACCCCCCGTCGGTAGACGAGGGTTAAAGGAACCGATGGCAGACCGTGAGGTTCCTCATTTTTGTAATTGAATCTGGTTTTATCAGATATTTGTAAGGACGTACATCACCTTACCTTGTGTGGACGAAAACTTACACATAATAGTGGAGGGGCCTATTAAAATTTGGTGAAGTTCATTTTAATTGTTGGCAACCACAGCAACGTAGTCTACTGGGTCTGACTATTCAGAAAATGATGTTGCCATTTTTTTCTGTTGACTTTAGTGGCCTTGACACAGGTCAAAGGTCAAAATGGCCATGAACTCGTCCAAAGTATATCGACCTTGGTACCAAATGTGGCAAATTGATATTTATATTTTGTTATTTGAAACTTTCTTTCTTTAATTTGCAAATAACCTAATTAGATACAATAATATGGCATATAAATTTGCCTTTATGCAGGCCATTCCTGTCCAAAGCAAGAGAGTAGCCTCAAGTTCTTGCCAATGGTAGTCATCTGTATAAACATTCTACTCTGCCCTAAATGTAGAATGAACCCTACACATCCCCATTATTCTTGACTAATTAGCCTAATAACCTGGTTAAGTAAAGTAAAGCCAGTTGTTTTGTAAAAATATGCAAGAGAAAATGATCGATATAGTCTATACCAAATTCCATGGAACGAATCGTCGTTATTACCGTGAAATACCCACGATTCGCAGTTCAGGACAAAGTATCTATACCATTATCTTAGTCTCAGTCACATGTATGATGTTTTCATTATTCGCATCAGCCAATCCAGAGACCCTGGATAGTTTCGTCTAAAGCAAGATTAAGTTAGTCACCCTATACCCGGGGGGGGTCTCAGGTTTCGTTTGGGACGTGCCCCCGGTAGTAGTAACCATATCTACAAACCATTGTTTTTTATTTTGCCAAAAAGGGAACCCATAGGTTAACCAAGAGATGCAAATGTTGGGGCCAAATTTAATGGGCAAATTTATTTGCCTTTTTCCTCAATGTGGACACTTTTACTTCAGATTGAGAAATTTGACTAATTTTCCCAAATTTTTATAAAAAAAATTGGGTTCTCGATTGGAAAATTTGAAAAAACCCCTGTCATATACCAAATGCATGAAAAAAAGGGTTCATTGATATACCAGAAGGCAAAAATGAGACTGATGTCTGTGCAATTCCCTGTATGGTCATTTGTGTTTAGAATCCCCCTGCATATACCCCACCCCATGCATCACAGCTGCTATTAATGACCATTTGGTTGGTAAACCCAAATTATTTTACACAGTTTGTAAAAAAGGCAGACAAAAGTGTGATTCTCTTCATTTGTTGATCTGTGCATATCCTTTTTTCAACATAGACCCTGAATAGTCTATAGGCAAAAGCAAGATCAAGTTAAGAGTCAATCCCCCATATAGTTGCTATTAATGCCCATGGTTAAGTAACTGAACTGTGTTACAAACACAGTTAAGTAAAAATGTCCCACAAAACAATTTTGGTGATTTCCATAAAAAAAAATGTGCCAGAACATGGAAACATTGTTTACTGCTGTCCCCGTCCTGCTGTCACTTAGTCCATAGATTGATATATGTTATCTTCATTGTTAACCATACGTTCACACAAATCTTTAAGTGTTTTACAACACTGTTATTTTATCATTTAAGCTTTGATGAACCTGTTTTCATTGAACATTAATCATTATTTCCCTGGTCTTAGTGTATAGAGTGTGTGCATTAATCAGGGCCATAGCCCCTAAGTAATGAGCTAATTGTTAATAACCAAAAAAAAACTAATTCAAATCATACCTAAGTAATGAGTTTTGTTCATGAACGTGGCACTGGCAGTATTGAGATGGGAATATCCCGAAATCAGCAGCAGTCATCCACTCTCACCCCCCCCCTACACACACCACACACAAATCCACAAAAGGAGTAAAAAGTCCACCTATTTGTTGATTTTGTCTATAAAATGGTCAAGTGTTGAGAAGTTTGACAAGAAAGTCCACTTTAGTGATGAGATGTTGCAAAAGGGCCATTTTTAGGGGTGATTCTGCTTTAACCACGACAAAAAAGTCCCATTTTCAAAAAGCCCCGCCCCCAAACAAGGAGTTTTAAAAAAGTATCCGTAAACAAAGTAATTTGATTGGCTAAAATGCACGCCCCTACAAATATGGTAAATTTCTCCGTAACCCTTAATCAGTATTTGCAATATTGACCCCCAAGCAAGTAGAAATTTGTGTCTATAGACTATACTGAATAGCTCATTACACAAATGAGCCGAATACGATATCAAACTCGAAATTTCCAACCCGTACACTATGTGATTTCACAAGTCACGTTCAGTGTGAAAAGTACAAAAACTTTTTTTAAGATTTCAGTGGTTTGCTAACCCTTTTAATATATGTATCGTGCACAATTATACCCTTTTTACGTGTTTCTTCTTGGTCGCAATGATAATCCCCCCTTATCAATGAACAGTGACTACCCCGGGCCCGGGGGAAGACTAATTAAAAATACCCAACCTGTGGTGAGACTGAAACGATAATAGTAACACTAACTTTTTATCTTGTAGTGCGAATCGTTGGTTTTTCACAGCGGTTCACGGTTATAACAACACTTCATTCATAGATTTGGTTTAACACCCTCGTCCTTTACTTAACCGAATGGGGGCGTGTGGTTACCACCCCCCCGCTAGTGACTTTGCTCCGGTGCGCTAAAATGCCAACGCTTTCGTAAAAGCTCATGGGTAATCGTTCTCTCTCATCCTTTCTTGTCATTTTATCGAAAAATGTGAAGGGTAGCACCTTCAACGGGTTAGGGTAAGGGGGGGTGCCTCTTCAAATGTCGAAGGGGTGGGGTTGCACCTAGCCGATATTTTATGGTACTTTTTGAAAATATTTTGCACAGTATGGCTGTAAACTCTATGTTTTATTTACAACTTAGTCAATTGCATCATTTAGAGCTGAAAATCCATATTCCTACGATTTTTAGCGCAAAATTGGTTTTCGCCTCTTTCTATGGGAAAATCCAAATTTTGTCGGCACAATGACTTTATGACGTCATTGTGACGCCATACAGGTGATGGTACTTATTTTGGGTATCAAAGGAAGAGGAGGACCATACCTCCACTTTTATCGAAAATCATAATACTCGGGTCCTTATAAACAAGAAAAAAATTTCTCGAGGGGTGGTAAGCACCCCACCCCCCCCCCCTTCGGTACACACGCGTGTACAAAAAAGGCTTGGTAAGACGAGGATATAACTACATCAACCATTTTCTCTTTGACATTTTTCATGAAACAACTGGTTTTCCTTAGCCATGGGCATTAATAATAATAATAATAATAATCATGGTGGATTTTATGGCGCACAACCACAAAATAGCATGCACATCAAGGCGCAGAACAATAGCAGTTTACATAACATGTACCAATAACAAAAATCAAACACAATACATGAAAGCAGAGGTAAATAAGCACAAACGGATAAAAAACAGTTACGGCCAATGCTTCTTCTCAGATGACGTTATTTTCAAATCAGCCTTAAAGTGAGTCAGAGATGCAGTTTCTAACATCTTAGGCCAGAGCATTCCAGAGACGTGGAGGCAGCAGGTATATGGGGTTGGTATTCACTATACATGTACAAAACACTAAGCCTAACTCTTGTTGGACAGGACTCACCCTACTGGGGTCTGAATATGGCAATGTATGCATATTCTTGTCTCTAATTATCTTATTTGCATATAAGCAAAAAACAAAGTCAAGTACAAAATAATATCATATACTATTCATTGTGAAATTTGCCACATTTTAATACCAAGGTCGATATACTTTGGACGAGTTATGACCATTTTGACCTTTGACCTTGTGTCAAGTTCACTAAAGGTCAACAGACAAAAATGGGCAACATCGTTTTTCTGAAAAGGCGACGCCAGTAGAATACATTGATAATGGTTGCCAACAATAAACATGAACTTCATAAAATCACTCTCTGGAGAACATAGGCCCCTCCATTTTCATGATAACCTTTAAACCCTAATATTGTACAAGCTTCTTTGTAGGGGCTGCCAGAATACATATTTACTACCATAAATAATCAGGAAAGGGACCAATATCCAACACTTCCTGTTCACAACTGTGAATGTATTTTCCCTGTGTATGGTTCTAGACTGTTTTTCGTAATTATCTGATGCAGCATGGATATGTTGTTTGGATTTTGAATTAACCGTGGGAGAAAAGTCCAGAGGTTAAAAGACACATCTGAGCAAAACCGTGCACTTTCTGAGGAAGTGTAACACTAGGTTCACGCTAGGACCATTCTCAATTTAGTTCAAACTGAACCCAGCTGGATTAGACCTGTGGCGGCCGTAGCGGCCAGTTTTCAAAATGGCTGCCATCACATTTTCAATGTTTCATATCTCGTTAATAACATTAACTTTGTGTCCATCCCCCTGTTTTGAATTGCAATGTATCCAAATATGACATTATTTTTACGTATATTGCGTCGGCAGTTTTTTTCACAATAAGCCGCCAAAAATGAACAATTTTTTATTTATAATTAAATACTGAGTATTGAGTATTTTTCTTCACATTGATATTTTTGTATGAACTCGTGCTTTTAGTGCCCGAAGTCCAAATTTGACATAAATTTTAAAAATAATCAGAGTCAGGTGTTTTTTTACTATGACAGCCATTTTTGAGTTAAATTGACCATTTTCTAAATGAATGCATGTACAATTGAAACGAGAGATTTTGAGCCTCCGTATTTTCTGCAATATAGGGTTTCTTCAATTTATATAGATTACACTGCACAAAAAACTCTTACCTTTTTCTTTATATTTCAATATAAAACAAAGGCTGACTTTCCTATTTGTCCTAATAGGAATTAGCGAAATTTAACATTTTTGTTCCCAAGAATAATTCTCAGCTTATCCTTTGAGATGGGATATTTCTGAATGAAGTTTGACCATCAGTGCAATCAGAATTTTAACGTTTTTTTTAGTAACGCTTGTTATGTGAAATCTCCTCGTTGCACCTTTAACAATTCCCCCCTGTAATTTGTCACATTAAATCAAAAAGACTACTATATCTACTGGAAGCCGATTTCAATGATAGTGTGTGACCACGTGACTGCCAACTATGTTCTTGTATTGCAACACAGATCTAAAAAACGATTCAAATAAAATGCATGCAGCTGAGTGTGTTATAAAAATAATTGAAAATTGATATTCCATAGCTGCATCATCAGATTTCCGTTCGTTGCACCCAATTAGTGATTATTTTCTTCCTATATATATATATCACCTTTGAAGAGGATGTCCCCCCTGACTAGGATTAGGTTGTTTCCGCCCGAAAAGCTGCACTTTAGTCCCTGTCCTGCCCATTTCAAATGCCGCCATTGTGTTATGTAAAACCCGCCATTATAATAATGTTGAATACCTCCGCTATTAATGTCTACATACCGGATGTTTATATAACTAAACAAGTTTAAAATGAAGTATTTGAAATACTTGAATCGAATGCTTGACCATCAGACATTCGATCTTATTGGTATGTTACAAATATAACATACATTTTTCCTCATGGCAATGTTTTATTAGGAATTATACAATGTAATTCAGTGCAATTATACAATGGAAGACTATAGTGGGGATGATTCATTCGAACATCCCGATCAGCAAAGGCTGGCAGAAGTGTTGGGTGGACTCAGGACAGTGGTTACATTTGATTCCTTCCACTGCGATCTCCAATGTTGGTACTCTCTTTATGTGCAATAGCATTTTATTAGTCTTTCTACAATTTTGTTTGGTCTTTAAAAAGCTATTTTAATAAACCATATTACACTTTTAAATGACTGCGATTATGGGTGTGGGTGATGTAACAATCCATCGCTACCTTTCATCAACGCGGCCCAGTTGATTTCTGAATGGTTAGTGCAGTACGTGAATTTGTTTGCCCGCCAATACACGTTCGGTTTCCTCATACCTCTAAAATCTGATTCCTTGCCGTACATCTTTCATTGAGCTTATGGATTTAGTCGTTGTATGTACAGACTTAGGGCGCTCCACCACGACAACCCTGAGCACTTCAATGGATGTGTCCCTCTCTAAGAATTCAATATATTCTAAATAGTAATATAGTAGTGAAAATGCATTAATATTGTCAATTGGTTTAATTGGCCCTGACAACACAGGTTATACACAAATCATGCCAGTATAATATTTTGAACAAAGCTATTGATGTAAATGGCGGCCATATTAGAATCCATTGGCTGCACAGGATATTATTAAGTTATCTCTTTTTGGATTCTTCGACCCTAAAACCGGGAGTCATACACAAAATGAAGTTGATACCAGTATTCTTTGGAAAGCTATAACAAGGGTATGTGTTTTAGTGTATATTGGAAATACAAAATGACTGAACCAGATAGGGTTAATTTAGATTCCCCGACCTTTTAAAATGGCCGCCACGGCAACAACGGGTCAAATCTAGCTGGGTCCCGTTTTGAAATAGTCAGTTTATTTAGTGTGTGCCAATTGTCCTATTTCTAAATCACCATGCACGATTTTTGCTTATCCTGGGACTACCTTTTTTTGAATGATTGATATCAATGACTTGCGAGGTTTATTGTCTGAAATGTCTTGGTATATTGGGTTTGGATCTTTGAGTGGGACATTTACTTTGTTCGCTGTCTATACTTTGATACGTTTCGCTTTGTCGAGAATGGTTTTCACTATTATAATAACATGTCCTGTTCTCACAGTTTCGGATTCTCACTCCTTGGTAGAAACCGCTTCTGGTTGTCGCGATGTTGGATCTAACCCAAGAATGTTTGCTTTTTCCGGGGTTCATAAGGGCTCGTAATGGGTGTTTGAGTAGCTTGGTACGTGGTTTTTAAAAAGAATAATCCCTAAACAGCTGATACTCATGGCTAAACTGTATGAAGGTGCAAATGACGTCGACAGCCAGAGACCGTAAAAATTTTCAAAACGAGGATGCAAAAAGTGAATAAGCCAAGTCCAAAAAACCAGGTGCACTATATACAACAATAGAATAATTTAAAGGATTTGTAGTCCATGACTGGCTGCATCTCCCTAATCCCCGGGGCTGCAACACTCTGGAAACTGGAACAGACGGTCTGATGTGGCATGACGCTGCTGGTGGGAGTCTATTCCAAATTGACACTGCTCTCGGGTAGAATGCATATTTATAAGCATTTAATTGTAGGGATGCCTGTGCTCACATATTTCAAGGATGATCCCACCTTCTGACAGGTGTGTGCCCCTCTGGAAACATATGGTGGAGTAATGTTTCCTCATCCATAGTGGGTAATTCTATAAGAACATGCAAGATGTTGAACAAGACGCCTTGTATGCACAGGGTCTCCCGTTAAGTTGATTATGAGTGGGGTGACATGGGTATTCGCCGATATCTGAGAAAACAAGTCTAGCAGCATTTCTTTGAACCTGTTCCAATCTATTTATTTCATTTAATGTGCAAGGGTTCCATACTTCACTCGCGTACTCAATCTGGGGTCTGACGAGTGCTTGTCAGCTTTATCTTTGACATTTTTTGAACATGGGACAAAGTTCTCCTTAAGAGACCTAGTGTACGACTAGCTTTGGTTAATATCCTGGAGCAGTGTTGTTCCATCTAAGGTCATGAGATATTGTGACTCCCATATAGTCATGATGTTGTACCATATTTTAATTTCTCCCCAATAATGTATATTGATACAAGGGATTCCTGTTTTGGTCGAGTAATATTCAAGCGTTGCGGCCTTTCTTTACATTAAAATAATTAACCACCTTCCCAGACCACGCGGCCAGGATATCCAGATCTTTCTGGAGGATCACTTGGTCGTCTTGAGTTCTTGATCTCTCTGTACAATATACTGTCATGGCAAGATCTTGATTTTTGACTGAATGTGTTCATTAATATATTATATATAAAAGAATAGACCGGTCCAATACTACCCTTGTGGGACACCTGAGGTACATCAACCCAACCTGAATGAGTACCATTGACAGACACAGCCTGTTTCTATTTGAAAGAACGCTATTTATCCATGCCAGAGTGCTATTTCCGATGCCATAATACTCTAATTAGAAGACATATGGTGGTGGGAGACTTTGTCGAAAGCCTTACTAAAATCGAGTAGGATGACATCAGTTTGGCTTTTCTGGTTAATGGTTGTGTCCATTCATTACGGAGGTAATGAGTTGTGTAGAGTTGAGAGCTAAAGTGACGTTGTTTCACGCTTCTTGAGTCAAAATTGTAATTTCTTTCTTTGTTTTTGGTTGGCCCTGGATGCTTGAGTACGCTGTAAAGGCAAACATAATGCTGATATTAATAGCCACTCTTTTAGGTAGATTTTGCATTATATCAACTTTATTAATTAAAGCAAACTTCACATTAATTTAATGTTTGAATCATTAAGCATCCTCCCACAAAGGTAGTGAATTGACATAATAAGTAATATGACAGCATAGCCACAAGAGCCGACGCAGCAGCATTGTACCTTTAACGAAAGTAAATAATCTCTTCACCAGTCTCTCAATTCGCATTCTTATTAAGCATACTAGGTATTTTAACATATCTCTTTCAAGATTTTTGTCCTTTTTATGATGGCGCCGTTTCAGATTTATGCGTGAACTTCATTACATTTTCTTTGGTCTTCAGGTCCTGCAACGGGAAAATCTAATGAAAAGTCTTGGTCAGCAGATGTCCCATTTTTATAAGCAGGTTTCCATTTCACGTGATGATTTTCCCCTCTTCCTGTGCCATTTCTTACCCTATGCACATGACATCCAAGTGCCGACTGCGGTTTGATTCCAAAATTATTCCAGTTTTGTATTTTGCAACTTGTATCAGAGGAATCAACGATTGGACGTGAGCAAGCTCAATTTTGAACCTGAACAAACTGAGTACTTTTGTATTTAATACTCTGTTCAAGTTTTCAGCCTTCGCATCAATGATACTATTAATTCATCAACCATCCTCTAGTATCCGTAATTTAGGAATCGTTTTGTGTCAACCAACTGGCAAAAAATACAAACTGAGGACAAACAAAATACGTTGTTCGAGAGGAACGATATTCGGCGATTTATGGAAACATGATTACTTATCGTCTTAATTAAACTCCAGATTAGGTCCATTCATTCCCCGTCAATATTGTAATTTGTCAATGTTCAGCGCACTAAACCGCAGTGGGTGGCGCCAGAGGGGGGTCACGAGGGGCCATATTCCCCCAAATCCCAATGGTTTTTCTCCTTCCCCCCATTTGCCGCTCCCCAGCCAAAGAAAAACTATGATGATTTTTTTGGCAAAATCACCAAATTTTGTAAATCAGCGATTTGGTGGCCAAAATCGGGTTAAATCTTTTGTCCCCCCCCAATTTTACTTTTTTTTTAAAGTAAATATCATTTACCAAAAGTTTATTGAATTGTCTTTAGACATTACACAAGTTCTTTGTTTCGGGAGTTGTTACGGGTCTTACATTTTGTTGTGACCCCACTTTTTGCACCCACGTTTTTTCTGCAACCCCTTTCTGCCCCCGACTCTATTTAGTTTTTATAAAGTGATAGAAGATAGTATACCATATCACTGCATTCTGTTTGTGATTCTTGAGCTAAAAACAAGTCCCTCGTTGCCAGGAAGTCATCAAAGGAACATTATTAAAAACACAATTTCCCCTCGTACGTTCCGGGCGCCAATAATGTTTTTTTTCTTTTATCTTTAATTACAGTCGTCCGATTTTCGATTGCCGCACAGCTGATGCACATATTGCATATTGGAAACTAGATACTAATATTCTGATTTTATCGTGGTTGTTTTGCTTATTTTCACTCAAATTTGGTATCAACTCAAGGACGCTGTCAACATCGCAACTGGAAGATTTTGAATGCTCATGATGTGTGATACGATAGAAATGTTTGACTGAGTCAATTCGTCCCAAACCCAATTCGTCCAGGTACCAATTCGTCCCAAAACCACCTCGTCCCGGCTTACCAATTCGCCCATGTACCAATTCGTCATGTACCAATTCGTCCCTGTATACCAATTCTTGGCCAATTCTGCTCTACGCACCGTAGCGCAAATTACAAACAAAAATAATACAATTAAAAACACGTATTGAACATGAAAACATTTTATTTAACGACGTCTTTGCACTAAATGTATTGAAATATCAAACAACTCAACCAAAGACGCTAACTGGTACGAAGAATGAACTAATACTAGCTCAAGAAAATGAGAAAATTATAAGTCAAATCGAGACAGATAAGAAATGTCGATTTGGCTGACATACCACTCTTTATCTTTTCGTGAACTTAATATTTTTACCTTTTCATTTATAAATTATACTTGTATTAAAGTCTGACCAGAGCTTTCGAAGATTCTTTTTTTGTAATAATGAAAATAGTCAACTCGAACTAAAGATAATAACCTCACATATGCACAATTCCGGAATTTGAGATGAGTCGGGATTTTCGTTTTGATGCAGTAAACATTTGTGTGTAGTAATTACGTCCCATAGGATACTGTGTAATACAAAAATTCCGGATTCCGGAATTTTATAACAAATTTGTGATTTTCTATAGAAGGAATTCGATATAAGCTTACATTCCACAAGTGATTAGTATATGGACAGCTTATTTACATCAAAAACACGATTTTTTTTTTGGAAATTGAGGGCGGCCCTCCTCAGGAAATCTGAGTCAGCCTTTAAGTTTTGTAAATGTGTAATACTTCACAACAGCCCCCCCCCCAGCCCAAAACACAAAGGACGTACATTGTAGCGTGATTGATCGAACTCTGAGCCATCTCAACCAATGGCCAATCAAGCAGTGTTGCGCGGTTTGCTCGTGATTGGACATGCACAGTAGCTTTTTGACGAGGAGAGGAGATTGACATAATAAACGTTGATTCCATGCTATCCGGTAACCGACACGGTAATTAACACAAATTGCGGATGTCAGTACAGGGGTTTTCATCAAAGTACTTGAAATTTGCTGGAGTTACTCTTCGTTCTGTTAATTAATGGCAATTAGAATGATTAACTTTTTTTGTTTTGAAAAAAGATTTAAAACTAAAAACAATGTTGCGTGAAGAGTCAAGAATCGAGGAGGTGCTCTATCTTTACAGTTGTAGCAGGACTATGAGAACGACGGGACAATAATTAGGGTCTAGCCTAACCTCCCGCATTCCCAAGTCTTTCCTATCGAGTAGAGACTCTCTTAATCGACATAAGAGACATATAGCTATATTCTGTCAGCTTTCTCTCCACGGTCTAACTCTCCGCGGACGGGATATTAAAGGTGCATTTCGTGATTTCAGCACCGTCTGTTTATTCATTGATCACTAACTAGATATCCTTGAGAAAAGGATCTCATAAAACTTTGAGCAGATCCCGATCTTGCGGTTTTGTGTTTATGAGCAATGCTCGTTTCCCACGGTCCCATAGGTACTGGGCTGTTATTTCTGTACGTTTACGGACAGAAAATTACAAAATTGCGAATTCTACAGATCGACCGAATTTGCACGGTTAAAGATTGGGCAACGTGGATTATTAAGCCTAACGTTCAGATGATATAAAAATCTAAAATTTTTTAAGTAAGTCGGGAGACGAGGGGACGAGGCTGTGATGCATGTGGATCACGAAATGCCCCTTTAAGATGAGTACCTGCGCCTTACCAATTTGTATTACAATTTGAAAGTAAGGTAAATAATACATAGGCCTATTATATAGAGACATTATAGAAATCCCAAATTTATTATACGGCTTGAGATCAATTCCAATACAAAAATTCGCACAAATCGATCACATACAATATTCGATATATACTTTAATATACCCTTAATAAGGATTCCGCCCCAAAACAGCATAATTATTCTGTGCTTCATAACAACTATTCAATATATTGTCTAACGGGGACGAATACCGAACGAATTGTTACAACAGGGGAGACGAAATAGTACTTGGACGACGAACTGTACCTGCACGACGAATTGGTACTTGGAACGAATTGCGTCCGGACGAATTGGGTTGGGAACGAATTGGTTTGGGACGGAATTGACCTGTTTGTATATTCGCGGACGAGGCCTGCAAACTGTTGACAATATATAGCCGAACATAAAATAATGTAAAACAGTAATTTAACCTATAATCAGTCAATTTAATCAATTAATTTGACGTTAATAATGATTGAGTAATGTGGATGTTGGTTTTTGTAACCTTTTTTTAATAGTCGGGTCAGAAAAAAACTGGGTGCAGAAAACGTGGGTGCAGAAAACGTGGGGTACAAATTACTACCCTTGTGTACAGGACATAGTTGCCGTTGTTTGGGCAATTGGCCCACCCAAGTATTACAAAGCAAGGCATTTGGGATGAATAAACTGTCAAAGGTGCAGTCATCTTACTCACTAAAGCATGCCTATGTGTAGTACATGTAGTACCACATGTAGGCACCTAACCCATACCCAGGTAAAATAAAATTGTGACCTGATTCCATACAATGATGTGGGTGCAGCTGCGACCATGCCCATACCCCTAGTTCGCATACTTATACCGATACCTTTTCGTACCTGCATGTCTAACCACATTGTTTTGGGCATCATTGAAACTCCCTGTTATGGACACCCCCCCCCCCCCTTGAAATGCCAAAATGCTTGAAATCTATTCTTTTGATCCACCACAATTTGAATTGAGCTAATATGCAAACAAGCTATGGAGGAGTGAACTGTGAATAATATTGATATACATCACAATTTTCTTAAGTTCGCTTTCAAATTTTGGGAAATGTGTGTTTCCATTTGTGGCCGACTCTGGCACCAGAATTACTTTGTTCAGACGTTTTCTTTACAAATTTGAAAATATATAACAAAATAGCCCAAGATTTGGAAATGTATTTTGATAGGGAATATGACGTGGTAAAACTAAATCAGGTGTTTTCTTCAATTTACTTTAACATTGAATGCCAAATTTCCAACCTCTTACACTTTTAAATACAGTACCGTAAACATATATTTTCAATTACAATTTCAATTCTACACACTAAATCAGGATCAGACAGTCGAAACAAAAAGGATAAGTATTTTAACACAAAGTGACAGGGGGAGGGGGTCATATTTTTTGTTGATGTATAGTGCAAATTGTTATGACGTTGACCCCGTCAAGGTCAGAAAATACCTTTAAACACAAATAAACGAGCTTGTGCACAAGTGATTAAATTTAATAATTAACAGATTTTAATGATTTGTAATTGGTTCAAGAATTTGGTATGTCCAAAGACAATTATCTATACAATTCAAAAATTACACTTAACAATTCATAATCTACTCAGAGTTCATTGTTCTCCCACTAAAAAGTAGAGTTGCAGTTCAACGATAATATGTCCTCACAGCGGAAAGACTCCAAAAATGACAGCATGCCAAAGCACGCTTAGAAATCCTCAGGTAATATTCCATTGGAATCTTCTCAGTCCTGGAAGTTAAATTTTGTCCGCAGTTCAGACGGACGGGGGGCTTTCCCTCGGACGACGCTATGTTCCACAATAATAAAAATCCAGGAATATACCAACCACAGTCTGTCGCTGTGTCATCATATAGGACCACAACATTGCGGAATCCCCTTTTTGATTCCGAAAACTGAAGCTATTTGGCTTAAAAAAGACGACAGTAGACAATGTAGCTATCAAGCTCCGGCGGCACCCAAAGTATTAAATCCTCGGACTAGATTTGTAGAATTCTAAACTCTACAATTTTGGAGAGCTAAAACTAGCTATTTAATTATACTGTATAGCTCAAGAGCTTAGTTTAGCTCCTGATTTCAACTGTGGCCAAGTCCTTCAGTCACAAGATACTATTTATCTTCTCAGAACCTAGATTTCCCTTTTCTAACAATAATCATTACTCCATCATCAGGACATAAACATAACCGAATCACATCACTCATATATAAACTTTGTGGGGAAAATTCCCTGATATTACAATGTTTGATCTCAAAACATAACAAGTTGATCAGTTTCTAAGTTTACATCTTTGGGGGATTACCCATTGCACTTATTGTGAAAATCTACTAACAGGTGCATTTTGCATAAACAACTCCAGGGAATCCCCTTTTCTCTCTTGTATAATCGTAAACAAAGTGCTTTTCCCGTGAGGAAATCTTTTCTCAAATAAAATTGAGAAGAAAGAAAATAATATTTTTAAAAGTTAATAGAAAAATGGAGGCCATATAAACAACATATACATCAGAAATTGAAGTACTAAAAATAAAAATAATTAACCCTTTATGGCTGGAAAACAAATGATTTCATTGAGGGAAGTTGCAAACCGTTGCTGTACAAACTCCATGGGAAAATGACGTGTATTTTTGCAAACCTAGTAAAAATACAAGATGTCTAAAACTGCAAGTTTTGTATTAAAATATATGTAATTTTGCACATGTTTTGCCCCCCCTAATTTGCCAGCACAAATATATAAATCAATTTTTATTGCTAATAATGTTTGTCTTATGACCCTTTACAGGTGGTATTAAAATTCATGCAAAAAATCTTTCGGAAGTGGTTTCTCGTGTGCGAGTTGAGTAAGGAGTATGAGTACACAAATTCAACTGTACTCGAGTACGAGTAGAGTATCGTACTCGAGTGAGTATTACAAGTCTTGCAACAAAAAATTCTAATTTTACACCTGTAAAAATCCCTATCCCCCTTATTCAAACATGTTAAAAACTGATTTGGTAAACCTTAATATTTGGACAATTTTAAGTATTTGGGCAATTTTAAGTTATATTAACACCAAGTTGTTTTGCCCGCAATTCTTTTGGGTCAAATCATAAATCATATTTGAATATAAGAGTACTGTGTGGGACACAAATGGACAAATTGCAACCCTGTTTGAATCCATGCCGTATTGGCCTTTTGCTCGTCTAAATTTGCATTTTCTGATTCCAATAGCTCTTCCAATTGCGTGGAGGTCTCACATGTGAGGGTAGATCAAGCGAATAACTTAATATGGTTATGGGGGATTGTTGATGCTGAAAAAGTTCAGAAGGCGTAGTTATGGCTTAAGTAAAACAAGAGGAAGAGATGCGTGATTTTGGATTACTGGCACGAAAGGTAACTATGGTTTCTTTAACAAAGATTGAGTCCAAAAGTTAAGAAACCATTTAGACGTAAAATACGATCAAAAACCATCACACTGTCCCAAAATAAATATACAATCAAAGATTATTTTTGCCAAGTTCATCTCTTAACTGGACTTTAATGTTTTCTTTTTGTTTTTGAATGTTCCAACTTTCCTGAGATTTTTAGTTGTGTAATTTGCGGGGCTGTTTCAGGAGCTTGGGTCAAGTATCTGAGAGAAAGAAAACCCGTTGGGCCAGTTTCAGCTATCCTGACATTTTTGACATTCTTTATGAAAATTTTAAAAAAATAGGTATGAAGTGCTTCTTCTTGTGATATACATATTCATGACTTTTATAATGTCGCAATTGCCAATACATTACATGTAGCATTGGGAAATTCAATTCCAAACAGTCTTGTTGACTCAGCCTTACTCCATCCAGGTTCAGCAGAATTTACATAAAAACCACCCCCTTGTTGAAAGTAAACAACGAACGTTGGAAACACCAACCATCCTTTCCTGTATTGGTCTCTGTCCACAATTATGTTCCTCGCGGAATCTAGGTGGGCAGTGGGTGGTGAATAGGGCAAGGGGTATATTATCCCTTTAGAGCATTGTGGCAAAACTTTTGTCCAACAACAGAGACTTCCTTTAGTGTTAGCAGTCCAGTATCAAAAATGTACAGTGAAATTCATGTTTTATTGTCCCCCTGAGAGTGGGTCCATCATTTCCCCCACAACATTAATTTTGGTTTGCTTTAAATGATTTGAAAAATAATAGATTGGATTAGTCAATGCATGGAAATACATTCACTCTGATCTGAAAAATATTCTTTTGTTTGTGAAAAAACGGATTAATTCCCCAATGATGCTACACGCTTTATACTTAGTTTCTTGAAACTTCAAGTGAAATTGGCCCTTGTGTATTTATCTTTGTGCCAATTGGACCAATATCTCCGTTTAGGGTTAATCAAATTGGATGGAAACAAATCGACGATTTTTTTAGCCCTTAGGAAACTAGTCCAACAAATAAATTCCCATGTCTCACAGAAAGGCACCAGTTATATTTTTTTAAATAGTTATTCTTAGATTGGTATTTTTGTTGAAGTCTGTTAAAAAGAATATAATAAAGAATAATTTGATGACTTTTTTAGGACATCGAATGCTAATAAAACTGACCATACACAAATTTTGAACTGACTTGACATTTGATGACCTCAAAAATCCTTAAACCTTCCAGATCTAGGTGAAAGGTGTGAATGAAATACTTTATGGTAAGACGACTGTTATACAGGTGATCTAAATTTTAAAAAAAAAACAACAGAGAGGGGAGATTCGTAACCAGGACCCATCTGACACACTTTGTTAATCTGGACACATTAGAATCGGAAAACCTTCACTGATAAAGCACATTTTTATTCCGTTGACACTAAAAGGGGGGGGGCAGGGGTCCTATGGACCCTCAAAACTTTGTTTTCGTTTTTTTTAGTTAATTAGAGGGTCCCATGATGGCCACTTAACCAAACTGTTGTGGGCAATTTCGGTGCCCGTATCGATTGAGGGCTTCTTAAATGACGGTGCGTGACATCAGAATATTTGAGAAAACATCCAGGTTGTTTGAATCATTGAGAATTTTATTTTCATGTGTAGAAGCTGCAAAAATTTCCCCCACATGCGAAATCGTAAGGGTAGGTGTAGCAAATAACCATTCTATCATCGCTGGGCTACTTTCCCTGTCAAAATCGCAATTATGAGTGAAGCTTCAGAGGATTTACTGTATCGTTCCGTATCCGTTTTCTCTCTTTGGTCTTTGATCGTACAGTTTGGCGAGTAGAGTAAGTAATATTTCGGGAGTGTCTTGAACACAGGACGCGATATTAATGCCCTCAGTAAGTATGAGCCTTGATATTCTTTGTTAGTCCCCGACCCTCATTATAACTAACACAAATTTGCGGATGGATAAGTACCTACGTTTTCAAGGATCTGACAGAATTAGCGGATCTGTGAACGAAATTTCATATGGCTTCACCGGCGAAGTTTGTCATCGTGCCCATGGACACCCCCCGGAACTAACGGAAGTCAGCTGGCTTATTTGTAAAAAATCAAAAGAAACCAAAGCATTTTTTTTGCGATTATGTTGCACACTTACTACAGACAATGGGCCACTTGCAGGCATATCTGAAGAACCTGGAGAGAGACTGCAAGCTGAGTGAAGCCAAGACCACTGCTCCTGCCTTCCATCTCAACATACCCCAAAGAGGCTCATCGTCAGCTCAAATCAACCTCAATGGAGCGACTCTACCATACAATCCTATACCAACCTAACTGGGAGTCAAATTGACCGGACAGCTTACATACCGGGTTAGCACCTCGATTCAGTATGCGCCAAGGTAATCTTCGAGGAATAACCTCCTGTTCCACCTTGCTGGATCTTATGGCGGTGCCAGCCCAACGACCATACGCACCAATGCCTTAGGCTCTGCGTCACAGCACTGCTGAATATTGCCGCCCCCAGCAGGCTGCACAGCTCTCACAAAGAAGTTGGATACTGTACTCAACGAGACCTTGAGAACCAACACTGGCTGCCTCCGTCCTGCACTCAATCTGAATTCACAGTGCTTTCAGGCATTGCCACCTGCAGCACTTCGGATGGAGCACCACTCGCACAAATTAGTGAATATAAGGCCCTGCTGGACAAAAAGTACCTGCTATAACACCGTCAAGCATCACCACCAACGCGGTAGACAGCGACTGCGCTCTCGCCGACCTCCTTCTGCCGACACGCGCTAAAACTCTCCAGGTCCCATTCAACATCGTACAGACCTGGGAATACTGTCTGGCTTGATACTCCAAGAACAGACCAATTCTCTATCACACCCAAGACAGAACTAACCAACTGGACAGCAATTCTCCCACACAAGTAATGGGTCACCTTAAAACCGGATTCGCACAGGAGTCGGTCGCTTAAACAGCAATATGCAATATGCTCCCGATGGGGGCCATGCGGCCATAGCCAGCCCCGCCAATGTGCCCCATCACAGACTGAGGATCCACATTTCAATGAGTGCCCCTACCTTTCGTCCGCGTGCGACATAGATTTTTCTAACCCCAACCAACCCAACAGTGAGTTGGCCTCCAACGCTTACAACGTGTTTAGCTGCTGCCTCAGACGCAAGAAGAAGAAGCGATTATATTTACACCTACATATAAGTAAAAATATGTTAAAATAAAAAATAGTAACCCGTTATGTGCTGAAAACAAGCCAGCAATGTCTTCGTAGACGTTGACAAAACGTTACTGTACAAAGTTTATGGGGAATGACGTGTATTTGCAACACCCTTGAAAGATACAGGATCCCTAAAACTGCAAGTTTGGTATTTTCCGTCTTTTTGCCCAATTTTTGCGTATGTTTGAAAAACAACGTTTCGCCCCTAATTTGCCAACTCTTGTTAATTTTTAATCGCTCCTGATTTGGGGGTGTCTTTAGACCTTCACATCCTGGTATAAATTTCGTGCAAAAATTCCCTCGGGGAAAATGGTTTCCTTGCGGGAATTTTTGCACGAAATTATTACCAAATCCCCCCCGCCCCTTGCGACACTAATGTGAGAGAAAACCCTTGGTCACTAAGTATGTTCAGATGATCAGGTTACGGAAAACTCCCCCATAGCAGACTCAAACGTCATGTAGAAAGCAAATCAAACCAGAGAGACTAGTAAATATTTAGGTTGAGTAACATCAGTCACTAAACCTGTGTAAAAACCTTGTACTTTTCATAAAGCAATGAAGTCGAGCAAACCTATTCCACACCAACTAAATAGATCCGTCGTCAACCTTATGGATTTTTTTTTGCTGAAGGGATGACGAGGTTCTGGCAGTCCAAGGTTAATCATTGATTTAAGTGACTGGTCGCTTCGGGACGTGATGCGAAAAGAAATTAGGGCAATTTTGTACATAAAATAATTATTGTTGTTTTTTATTGGTGGTGTGCAACCAAGAAGCAACAAACGCATTACATGCCGGCCCGTCTTCACAAAAGACATTTAATGTTGTACAAAAGCCCCCCACCCCACCCCACCATCCACCCACTTTGGGATCACTGTACCTTAACGGCTGTTTGAAAGGTATATGCTTATTATTTTGGAAAATCACCCCCCCATTGTTGAACTTCGCTATTTTTATTAAATTTAGGGCCTGCTTATTGTTTTTATCGATTTTTTTTATCAAAGAAATGCCGCCTTTAACATCCGGTTGAAATTTTTTTCAAAGCGCCATTATTCAGCGAAAGCGGCGCGCAACACGAAGTACTGTGTTGTACATGATGAAATACAACAAAATTTGCCCTTAAGCTATTATTTTAAAAAACACGGAAACGAGCTTCTCCATTAAGACTTCACAATAACACATTCACTGAGTATAAATATCCAAATTGAGCAAAACCTGGGTTTCTGTTTTTGCCTGCGTTCGAGCAACTAGTATAGAGTACCAACCGGAGTGGGACAATGAGCGATAAAGCCCACCCGGTAGTAGATCCCCGGACGGAGTATGCCCTTTATAGTCGGGTGTCGGGGTTATCGTCAACACCATTACGGTTGAACGGTACAATCCTAGCAAGGCTAGCAATTTCAAACACCACCGGGAAATATCGTATAACCCGGGGCTGGAAGTCCAAAAGATCAAATCCGACTCCAGTAATAGCTAATTGAAGGCAAACGTAGTGTGATGAAATATAACCAAATAATATTGTACACTTCGGATGTTATTTTTTAAAATCTCATTTTAGACAAAATCAAATATTTTGGGCACAAAAATCTAAGCACGGATGACATTTTTGTGTTAATAGTGATTCGGTGTGTTTTGACCAGCTCACCGATTACTGCGATACCACACCCATAGGCTTATATAGCATATGTTAGTGAAACATAAGGACTAAATTGACTACACGCCTCTAAATGTGTAAAGCCATGTAGCTTATTTTAGCTCATTATCCTAAATTCACATATTTGGGGCGCCAAAAATCTACTGCAGCCCCACATTTTTGTCGTTGAATTGATTTCGGTTTTGTTCGACCCACCTCACCGATACTGCGCGATACCACTCATAGCTTATTTATAGGCATATATTAGTGACAAAATAGTCAAATTTGACTAATATGTGTAGCAATGTAAGCCTATTTTAGCTCAATGATCCTAAAATTCACAGTCTTTGGCCACCCAAAATCTAAGCAGACGATATTTATGTGTGAAATTGATTTCAGTTTGTTCGTCCACCGATTAATGCGATACCACTCATAGCTTATTAAGGCATTATATTAGTGAAAATAGAGAAATTGACTTAAATTTGTTACATGTAGTCTATTTCTAGATCATATCCTAAATTCATAGTTTTGGCGACAAAAATCTAAGCAGGATGACATTTTTGTCAGTTAAATTGATTTGGCTGCGTTGGCCCATCTACCGCGTACTGCATACCATCATACCTTATATAGCATATTGTTATGACGTTGAGGTAGATGTCAAAGTCAGAAATACTTCTTCAACACAAATAAATGAGCCTTGTGCCAAAATGTGATCTGAATTTATATAATAATATAACAGATTTTAATGATTTGTCATTGGTTCAAGAATTTGGTATGTCCCAAAAGTACAATATCTATACAATTCAAAATTACACTATTAACAATTCTAATCTTACTCAGAGTTCATTTGTCTCCAAATAAAAGTGCGTTGCAGTTCAACGAGAATATGTCCTCACAGCGAAGACTCCAAACTGACAGCATGCAAAGTCACGCTTTTAAATCCTCGTAATCGTCCATTGATCTCTCAGTCCTGAAGTTACTTTTGTCCAGCAAGTTCAGACACGGGGCTTGCCCTCGACGACGCTAATGTTCCACAATAATAAAATCCAGGTAATATACCACATCCATCTGTCCGTCTGTTCCGCTATGGTTCCTCCATATGGAACCTACAAATTGGAATCCTTTTTTGCTTCGAAAACTGAAGCTCTTTGCTTCAAAAGACGACAGCAGACAATTTAAGCTATCAAGCTCCGGCGGCATCCAAATTTATTAAATTCCCTGGCACTAATTAAGAACTCAATCTACCCATTAGTGTAGAGTAAAACTAGCTATACTTATCTGTAGCTCCCGAGCTCTAGTTTTTAGCTCCTGATTTCAATTGCTGGCCCCAGGGGTCCTTCAGTCACAAGTACTATTTACCTTCTGACGACTAGATTTCCCTTTCTAACATAATCATTACAATCATCAATCAATGCATACATCCTAGCACCATCAAATCATAAATTTCACAAAAATTACATCACTAATCACTTACTTCAACATATAATACTCTATGGGGGAATTACGCTATCCTCACCAGGTTTTTTTGATCTTAACGCTAAACAAGTTATCTCAGTTTCTAAGTTTAGCTTCTTGGGGAATCCCCACTTCCCTTATTGTGCAATCTAAACAGGTGCACTTAGCAAAAC
This sequence comes from Ophioderma brevispina, assembly GCA_023653785.1. Lineage (NCBI taxonomy): Eukaryota > Metazoa > Echinodermata > Ophiuroidea > Amphilepidida > Ophiodermatidae > Ophioderma > Ophioderma brevispina. The sequence goes on from JAMKCH010000582.1 coordinate 74,374, forward strand.
AAACCTAGGGGTATTCCCCTTTCTCCTCTTTTATAGTAAACAAAAGTAACTTTTTCCCCGTGAGAAATCTTTCTCAATAAAATTTGAGAACATAATATTTTTAAAGTTTAATCAGAAAAATGGGGCCATTAACAATATAATTAGTGAAAAGTAAGCCCAAATTTGTCAAATTGGTAGCATGTTCCTGTTGTTTAGCTTCATTATATCGAAATTCACAGTTTTGGCGCCAAAAACTAAGCGACACATTTTGTTGTTAAAATTGGTTTCAGTGCATTCTACCCATCTCACCGATTACTGCGATACCACTCATAGCTTACATAGGCCCTAAAAGTAAAAATAGAGCCCAAATTTGAACTAAATTTTGTTAGCAAATTAGCCCTATTTTGCTAATTTATGCTAAATTCAATATTTTGTTTGGGCGCCAAAAATCTAAGCAGACGACTTTTTGTTGTGGACATTGAAAAATAAAAAAATCGATTCCGTTTGTTGCACCCATCTCAAACCGATTACTGCGATAAAAAAAAACCACTCAAAGGCTATATAACGGCATTAGTAGTGAAAATATAGCCAAATTTGACTAAATTGTGGGTAGACATTCACGCTATTTTTAATCTCATTTTTATCATTTAGTAGAACAAAATTCTCCCAATTTTGGCACCCAAAGTGATGCAACGTCCCATGTCTTGGTGTTTAACTTAATGCAGTTCATTCCCACTACCCCTCTGAATAATACGGGACAAACTCAAGGCCTAATTCAAACATATAGTGGTAAAAGTATAGCCACTTAGACTCATTATAATAACATGACCGGCTATTTTAACTAATTCAGACCTAAATTCACATACATTTTGCGCCAAGTGTCTTTCGGCACACCGTTGTTGTTCATATAGTTATCTTATACCAAAGAGGTAAAGATTACAGGTAAATAAATGTGTTTTTACTAAGTAGGAACACGATAATTCAGTATTCACCACATATAACGACCTATCGCCAAAATATCGCGATTCACTCAAACTCATCGGCGCATCCCTATAATGAATAATGCTTAGTTCCACGCGCGATCTCCTTGATCGCTTTTTAGGTAGTGGATGACGTCAGTTTTATAACCATTATATGGTCATTTTTGATACTGCCCTCATTTTTGAATTGGGTAATAAAAATATGTAACCAATAGGATCAAACAGCCGTACTTACCTATACCCCGGTGGAGTTTGGTTTTGGATGAAAGGAGCGGAAATGTTAAATGACAATTGCATTAAATATTTGGCACCAAAAAAGGGGGGGGGGTTTAGTAACCCCTTTCGTTAGACGAGGGTTATTACCCTAACGTTTTTTTCTATTTTATTCCTACAGTTAGATTTCAAATTACGTGAGACTCCTTGCCTATTCGGACGAGTGTGACATTGATGTGGGGTTCAATCCCCGGCCCATGCAGATCTAGCCTTATGTGCCATTACAAAACATATTGTACCATGGGTACAGAAGTTCCTGTAACATAATCGGCTCTGTACAACTATGTTTCAGGCTTATACAATTTCTGTTTAATGATGCAATGGACGTATGCATTGTTGGCCAGGAGGATGTCAAATCAGCTTCGCGCTAATCTCTTAAAACAATGTTGGCCCAGTTTTTGATGACCAAATACGATTATTACTGGCCTAATTTTTATTTATAATATTTTTAGTACGATTTCAAATTACGTTAGACTTTCTTGCATATTCGGGACGGATATGACATTGTATGGGTTCAATCCCCGGGCATGCAGCTCTAGCCCTTTGTTGTCATTGAACAAACCAATTAATTACTCTGGTCCATACTGAAAACTCATTTCAATTCTTTGGGTGACCATTCTGTATACCATTTCGAGTGTCAAGTTGTAAACCCTTGTTATATTTTGCCCACTAATTACAAACCAAATGGCCAACATTGTAAAATAAGGCAGACGAACAATTTGCCCCAGTTTCAACAAAATCTGAGCACTGGGTAACGTTTTACCCCAGGAGACCTTGAACCTTAATAGGGCTGTACCCTGTTTAAGGTCGAACCTAGACAAACTATAACCTTTTTTTAATCCCTTTAATGGACCATACATTCAATAAAAAAAACTTTTAAAACACAATTTTGAATTGATTTCAATTTTACCCCTGTACTCTTTTTACCCCTTTCTTTTATCAAGTTCCCCACATTTCCCAGAGTTTTTTGGACCCAAAAATTCTGATTCAGGCACCCTTCCACACTATAGAAAAACATCTTCAAACCTTTCCCCACGCTTCTAGAATGGGATTCTCGGTCATAACCATAACTATTTACCTCTTACGGTTGACTGGTCAGATCAAAAACCTTTAATGAGTCTCATTATTTTGAAATGTTACTATAAATTGCGTGTAACATCACGTTTGTTTTTTGTGTCGATGTTTTTTTTTCTTCAACATTTTGATAAATATTGCGACGAACCTTCCAAAGCGAGGCTAAAGTTTTTGCAGTGCATATGCTAATTTACGATGCTTACACTTAAATCATGTTCGATATTTTTGTGTATATAGTAACATAAACTCAGCTTGACGTATTTGACAATCGAGTCTCCGCTGTCACCGTCCTAACACTGGCATATATTAGGACTACTTACACGTTTCCTCCATTCATGCATGGAGTAGCACACACAGCTGAAAATGTAACCCATTCAATGAATTCATATAATTAGTATTAAAATTTTACTTTGATGTGCAAACTTTATTGAGAAATCCCGACAAACATCTAATGGTGGGGACCTTACAGCTGGTACCTTTGTAGCTCTGTACACAAGCGCACCCCCTAGCATTGTGCATGTTCCAATATTCAATATGGGCAGAGAGCAGATTCCTATGTACGCAAATATATGCATCTATATTGGTTTCTCATGTATTAATCCCAATAATTGTTTGTAATGTTTATTTCTGAGTTAATATTAGGATCTATTATAAGTAGAAACACCTGGGTTGTTCCATTTTTGAATTGTATCTGCTTTGCCTCACGATTCTCTCTGATAGCTATTAGTACGTCAGAGCCCCGGACCAGTTTTGGGCGCAAGGGGTAGGTGGAAGAGTAGAAAAATGCTACATGTTGAGGTCACATATGTGGTATCATCGCCTGGTGGATGTAAAATCAGCAGTGTGCAATTTTTTTCCTGGGCCAAAAAAGGTCAAAATTGACCCAAATTAGGTTAAAATCATAGAATGGTGATTTATTTATTCGCGCTTCATATTGGAAATGTAATACTTAATAACATTCCCCCCCCATTATACGCTGTAGATTCAAGAAGAATTTGAATGTTTTGAATCTGGGTTAATTTTGAACCCCAGAAAGGACCAAAAAGGGTTCAAATTGACCCAAATAGGTAAAATCATAGAAATGGTTTTCCAACTTCCATATTAATGTAATAGTATTTAATTGTCCACACTATATAGCTGTAAGTTCAAGAAGTATTTGAATGTGGAATGTGGGGTTATTTTTGACCCCAGATGGGGTCAAAATTGACCCAAATGAGGTAAAATCATAGAATGGTGATTCGTATTTCATTTTCCCATCTATAGCAGAGTTCCCAGAAGAAATGGAATGTTGGAATCTAGGGTCAAAATTGACCCCAGAAAGGGTGACAAAGGGCTTAAAATTGACCCAAATAAGGTAAAATGTATATAGAAGGTGATGTATTTATCTAACTTTATATTAAATTGCAATAGCATTTCATTTTCTCCACTCGAAAGCAGGTAAAACTAAGGTAAATAGGTAAGGTGAAACATCGTAGATAATGATGTTTTATTCCAACCCTCATATTAAAATAATAAGTAGTATTTAATTTCCCAGCAATTAATGTTGGAATCTGGGGTCAATGGCCAAAATTGGTTAAAATTTACCAAAATGAGGTAAACATCTATCCTAGTGATGTATTTATTCCAACTTAAAACTGTATTTTTTCTTTGTCCTCCCCACTCTATAAAAGCGAGATCCAAAGAATGGAATGTGAATCTAGGTTCCAAAATTTGACCCCAGAACAGGGGAAATGGGCTTTAAAATGACCAAAATATGGTAAAAATCCTAGAATGTGATTGTATTTATTCCAACTTATATTAAAAATGCAGTAGTATTTCATTTTCTCCTTCCACTCAATCGCGGTGAATTAAAGAAGAATTTTGAAATGTGGCATCTATCTAGGTCAAAATTTGGACCCAGAAAAGGCAAAAAAGGTCAAAATTGACCCAAAATATATCAGAAAAGTTAAAAATGGCAAGATAGCATTCCACTTTATGCATTTTAAGACTTCTAAATGAAACCTCGTTTCTATTAATATATTTGGTAAAGTCAAAAAATAAACAGTTGATCGTCCGGACTTTGAAAAAAGTTTGTTAGGAGGCCCTTTATTATTTGTTTATTGGAATTTTATTATTTTTTTCAAAGATGGCCGCATGTCTAAGATGGCCACCATGATGTTTTTTGAAGATTGCCTTTGCGTTGTTGAAATAGTATGTATGCAATAAGTTGAAGAAATTGCTCAACAGAATGAAGGAATACTTTTTTTAAAATAGGTATGAGAGTGAATATTGCTCGATATATTTTTGTTTGACGTCATTTCCGCCTTTTTACCTTTTTTGTGGTGTTTGTGCTTTTTTTAAAACAATAACAAATAACAAAATCGGTGCGGCGTCCAAAATCGGATCGGCGGAGACGATCAACTGGTTTGGTTTTTTTACTTGCCTTAAGAGTGTATCTTTAATCAATTTTGGACTCCAAAATTGACGCTAGAAGGGCCCAAAGAGGTCAAAATAGACCAAAAGGAGTGTGGAAAATAAAACTATCCAATTTGGGCAATTTACTCGTGGAAGTTAATTTTGAGAAGCCACTGTATAGACAATTTTTGCACTTTTTTGGTCCGCTGGCAAACCACATAGAATTTTGCATCAAATTGATCAATTATTGAACGAAACAATTGCCAGTTGGCAAAGGTGGACATATCATCCATCTTTTGACTTTTGTCGAAATCCGTGGCGTATTTCATTTGAAAAACGTCTTTATCATGTATTTGCCCCCACTTCAAAGCAAAGCTGGTATCTCTGCTGCATAGCATATCAAAGCAGGTAAGTGATCTGCTACCTCTAATTGGACATGGAGACTCACATATAAGGTCTGATAAAATTTGGTCCTTGACTTGAAAGCAATGCCTACAGAACTGTGCTCTATCGTGCCACAAGTGTCGTAATAGGAGATATTCTTCACCATAAGATCGATATTCGGTAGGATGTTTTTTAGGAGATATTTAAATGGCCGATGAGTTGCCTGGTATAAGGAACACTTAAAAAGTACTGCAGCCTCCCCCTTCATTGTCAATGTTCTGCACCATACAGAAGATGTGCCTGTAGAAGGCCATCTTAGTTGATCTGGAGACAACAGACTGTCAGATTATATACTTAACCAAAAAAGTAACAAACATTTTTAATTATATTAATAAATAAAGTATTAACAAAATATAAGATTTAACAACAATTTTTAGGATAGCTCATTCGACAGACAAACGTCTCTCTCCTCTGGATTGGTTTTACCTAGTTTCAGGAAAAAGAATGAATTGTGGGCGATATAGGGTAAATTTGAACCCAATTTGGGTTCGACCATTTTGATCCCTTTCAAAGTTTTTCATTCCGAATGTCAGTAAAAGGAACGCTACATTAGGAGAGGGGCAATTTTATTTGAAAAGGGGACTTACCAAAAATTACAAAGGGGCAACTTTTGGCCACCCCCCCCCAATTACAAAGGGGGCAAATCTGGCAAAGTGGACTTTTTCCTACACATATTTCCGCTCGCAAATCTATTTTTGGGCTTTTAGGGGTTATGGGGCTTTTTGGAATGGGAGCGTCAGCCACCATCGCACCTCCACTGTTACAAGACTGATATTGTGCAGTATTTACCATTTTACAGAGCAAGTATGCAGACATGAAACCAGCATTAATTGGTTAATATATTTTGACAAATGGGTGTAATTGACCATTTATCCAAAAGTTTTAAATTGTGGATTACTACTGATAAAAGTGAATAAGGTTTTAAATTGGCAATTGATAATTTGAATTCTGCCTTAATATTGAAACATTGCATACCAAATACAATTTCCTTGTTAACAATTTAAGTCATTTTTTAACCTTTGAGCCATTTCTGAGGCTTTACATTCAAATTCAATCTACAGCTATATAGTGGGGCAAATAAAACTTTACTATTTACATTTTAAAATTAAGAGGGAATAAATACATCCCCATTCTATGATGTTTACCATATTTGTGTCAATTTTTACCCCTTTTTGGCAGCAGATCTAACATTCAAATTCTACTTCAATCTAAGCTACATAATGGGGGAATTAAATAGTATTATATTTCATAGAAAGTCGAAATACATAAAATCACCATCTATGATTTTTACCTAATTTGGATCAATTTGGACCCTTTTGGCCCTTTCTGGGTTCAAACATAACCCCAGATTCCAACATTGAATCTACAGCTATAGTGGGGCAAAGGAAACTGTTAAATTTCCAAATAAGATGGAATAAAACACACAATTCTATGATTTTTTACAATATTTGGGTCAAACGTTGACTCCTTTGGGGCTTTTGGGGTCAAAAATAACCCCAGATTCTAATATTCAAATTCTTCTTGAATCTACAGCGATATAGTGGGAAAAAATACTATTTACATTAATATGAAGTTGGCATCACCATTCTATGATGATTTTACCTTATTAGGGTCAATTTTGACCCCTTTTTGGTCCCTTTATGGTGGTCAAAACTAACCAAGATTACAACATGTAATTCTTCTTGAATCTTACAGCTATATAGTGGGTGGAACTTATTATAGTATTACATTTCAAAATGAAGTCGCAATAAATACAAAATCACCATTCTATGATTGTTACCTAATTTGGGTCAATTTTGGAACTTTTTGGCCCATAAAAAATAATGCACCACTTCTGATTTCTACATCCACCAGGTGATGATCCACACATCCCTAACACCTGGTACCATTGGAATTTTTCTATTCGACCACCTACCCTAACTCGAAAAAAATAGAGCCCTTTTTAAAAGTGGTGACCGTACTAATAAACGCAGGCTTTAATCCTAAAAGAGCCGTGCTTTTTGGACCCATCTCAACGCGGGGGGGGGGGGCGGATTAGTATATCTGGAAAAAGGATTGATGAAACTATCATGTGATGTCTGGGTACCAATGGATAGCTATGACCTTCCCGAGTTTATTGTTACCAAAAAACCACGTACAACATACCTGTTGACGTAACAGTGACGTTCAAAACATGACGTCATCCAAAAATGCGAAAAATCTCAAAAAATCGCAAAATTCATGGGTTTTAGCCATTATTTCAAGACAAAAGTTGTTATTATTTTGGCCATGATGTGTGTCAAGTATGACACACATGATCTTTACACAAAAATCAAATAAATACAAAAAAGAAAAAACATAGTGTAACTGTATTCCTACCCAAAAACCACTGGATTTCAGCCACTGTTCCGCTATAATTTCAATGGGAGATAGCTTTTCTTCGCACGCAGTGCGCGATACGCAAACGTCATAACCGTAGGTCCGATTTTGTTTAAATGGTCTTAACACGAGCGCAGGCTTCAAAGAAAAAGTCGTGCAGTTCGGCGTGAAATAAAAAACAAACAGGTGAGATACGACAAAAATGTCGAGGGGGGGGGCGGATTCCGGCCTTTTAGGGTTAAATGGTAACCTCTCGATGCGATGCGAGATGTGGTACCGGAATCGATACCCGGATCCTCCACCAGCTTACCCTTGAGGAAAGACTTATGTTTGATGTTGGGTTTCACCCGGGTTTTAATGATGAATCTATGTATATATAGTGTATTATAGGGGTTCGCCAGCTTTAACCATACTTGTACTCTCGGACATCTATATTACCATTCATAGGTGTCTTGTCCGTGCTTGAATGGTTGAAACAACTGACCTACTGTATGATGGCAACAATATGTAACAAATAAAGAAACGTATATATAAGATGAAATCGCTGTGTATAACAATGATAGAAACCCCCTTGGCCTTCTCTGAAATTTGCAGAACTTTATAGTTTGTTCTAACGCGTCAGTATTATAAATCAATAATTATGCTTACATTTGAAAGAAGATGATGCAATTTTGAAATCAGATATCCATAATAAATTCCTCTGTATATGCTAACCTTGTTTCCCCTCCTCCTACCTGCTTCGGGAATCGCACACTGTTACAAAATGTTCTTTTAAAAAACGTCGTTTTGACTGTCTGCCGGGACTCGAAACGTGCAATAACTGTAAAAAGAGACTCGAAACATGCAAATAACGGTAAAAAAAGATCGTTTTAAAAACTCGTGATCCCCCAGCTGCCAGTCAAACGCGTTATTTATGCACATTTTTAACAGTGCATACGTACCAGGCGGCATGTCATAAAGCACCTGATAGACCTGATTGTCCTCAAGTTAATGTAAAAACAGTAAGCTTTCAAATGACACCTACCTACGTCATTTCTCTCCAGTCAGCCTGGTTGAACAACGTGGCTTGGAAAAAGGTTGGTCAAAACTCCTTGGACAAGTGGATTCAAATGATGTTTAATCTTTGAAAATGACCACTATCGGCAAAAATTTTGCCAGTCTTATGAAGTCATCGTTGGCTGAAGCTGATGGCTAATGCGCATTCTGTATGGGTGGAAAGTTTCAATTCAATTTTTGCTATCCATCTGCAATGATGAACGGGGAGAGTCCAAGCCTATTTATCTTGCATTGGTTTCTTCTGGGTCATGTTCTTGTAATCGTCGTAAAACGGCATTAATGTTGTTAATGTTCTCACTGTGCGGTGTTCTCTCGATTCACATTTGCCCAGATGGCCGGCTAGATTGGCGGATCCTCCCTGTCGGCAGGGCTTCGCATCTTGAGTATCTTGTAAGGCTCTTTGTTTCATGAAATTTGTCACAACGAACAGTCTTTGCTGACTTGTTAAGATGCACATTAAAAATGCTTAAACTGTGCATGCATTTTAACCGGAATTGGCCTAGCTTCCTCAAGTAAATTCTTATTACATACCTAACAATGATAACAGTAAATCTGGCCATTGTCTTGCCACGTGTTTGTCAGATAAGCAACACAATAAGCATTCCATACAACACCGACAGCTTTATATGTCACAAGTGAGTGTTGACATGCCATTTTCAATGGTGTTCAATGATGCATGACTGAAAAAGTCATTGTGTCACTTTGAAAGCTTACTGTTTCTTCTTTATAAGTAAAATAATTATTATAGTCATAAAGACAAGTTTTCGCCAAATTGACCTTTTTTTTTCGCCCTTTTCTTTAATGGCGATCCTAATTTGCAATAAATTTTACATATACAGTGTAGATGGGACAAGTTTTGATTTGTGTAACATAGCTAATCGTTCTCTAACTCGTTTTTTTCTGATACAGAGACATCGATTACAAATTGATTTCGGGGGGGGGGGCACAAGAAGACCCCTTCTACTAATCCACTAAACTAATCTGAAGTACAAAGGTTTGCGTGATTATGTAGAGAGCCTGACAGTAAAACCCCTGAAAAGTGATTCTCAAGTGCTGCAAATGGTGCCTTAGGAGAGCGGGCAAGACAGTTGACAGGGTCTTTGTTTTTAAAGTGACCCAAATCATGTTGACAAGTATACCATGTTATGTCTAATCAAGGATTCAGAAAAGATAAAGTTTGTAATATCTGCGCTAAATTACAGCAAAAATCAATAAATGGTCAAATCTGAGTCCTTACAGGGTCAACTTTTAAAGTTGCCCCGATTTGGATAAAATGATGCAAATTATGGGTGGACTTAATAGGATTAAAATAAGGATAATTTAAGGGATGAAAATGCTTAGTTACCGATGCCAGGGGCACAGGTCAACGTCCATTGCATTCATTTGGGCTTGACCTTGTTTCCCTTAATTTCGTAAGTGTTACAATGTCTGCCATAATGTCACTGAAACAGAGACGGCCATAGTAATGCACGTAGCAGTTCCCCAAATTACCGTTGGAAATCCCAAATTACCGTTTGGAAATCCCTAATGCCCAAATTTAGCAGATCGAGTCCTACCCCCCTGCCTTATTTAAAAAAATTTTTTCTTCTCAGGATTCCGTTCGGCCTTATGTTTAAAACGTCGATCCCGCTTAACCCACCTCTCATTGACTTTTCATCATCATAACATTCAGTCTCCGAGCTTTAACTTTCTACCCTCATATTTCATCATAAAATAATTTAAAAAATCGGTCTAAAAGGTGGTGTTCATGGTAAGGGTACTAAATAAACTCAATTGAGAAAGTCAAGTAGTTGAACATCACAGTGTTTTAATTATCAATTAATCTTCTTATATCTTTAAATGAGGATGACCCGATTTAATTTGTGTAAATTTTTTCATCTTAATAAAATGGTCTTCACCCCAAAAAAACCAAACCCATCTGTAAAGTTCGCGCTGATAATTTTCCCATGGTTTTGAAGTGAGAGCTAAAACGGGTGTTTTGTAATCCCATAGAGTACTGTGTACAATTAAAATTTGGTGACCAAAATGAGGTATATTTTCGCTCATAACATCCGAGGGCGAACATCCTTTAGCCCTAAGATTTCACAGATAAATGAGAAAAATAGTAGCTTTCGTCCTGAACCAAATTTTGGACTACTTCCGGTATAAAATCTGGGGTCCCTGGTAATGAGGCTATTAGCGATCGGCCATGGACCTTTAAAAACCTCGTCTAATCGAGGGTGAAGGGGGTTTGCGACCCCCTTTCCTTTTTTTCGCCTTGATTAAAAGCCCATAATTATGTTGGTGTCAAATTTATTTATGTAATTGGCAATTTACATATTACCCTCCTTACATGTAAAAACCATCCACCGGGGTTTTGGTAAGATACAGGATGATCCTAAAGTGATGGATCGGGCGGAGGTTTAGGGGTTGGGAGAAGTACGCAATAGGTCTATTACAACCCAGAAAAATCACAGACACTGAGTTAGTACTAATGGTAGCCATTGGTCCCGCCTCTTTCCAAGGATATCAAATTTCAGAATGACGTCAACAGTTCGGATGTCCACAAAGTGTAAGTTTCCATAGTACAACATGTAGAATAGGGGACAATTCCGAATTTTCTGGTTTTACTCTACTTGATGGGAAACGTCTATTTTTTTTATTATACCAAGAATAACGTTCAGCAGTGCTATAAAAATGTTTTGTAATCTGTAAAAATTGTGAAATATTAATTTTCCACTGTATATCCACTATTTTCAATACTTTCCTCGACTAAGAAAAGGTTGATACTTAATTTTGATATTACTAAATGGGAAGAAGAAACTCTAACTGTAACTGTAGCACCAAATTTAAGAATTTGGATGATCATAACGACAATCACAGGGTGGCAGGGAGTTTTTTTTACAAAAATGGCTTAGGAAGGCGAGGGTTAAGAAATGTGTTGATATCAAAGTAATGTCAATTAACAGAGTACCGCAGTAGAGTTGGATGTGATGGTGTAGGTGTGTGTGCAATCAGAATCTAACTTACTTATCATTACCAATGCTACCCCCAGCCTACGCCTACATGGCCTTGTGGCCTTTGAGGTTGACGTCGAAATACTGACTACACTGCTATGTTTTCAGTTTAAATACACTTTGAAATAATATAATTAAATTATATTTTTTAGGAGTTAAAGGCCTGCTTACAAATGTAATTTTAATTGACAATAGGGGCGTCATATTTTGAGATTTTGGATGAGTATATTCACACAATATTTAAGGGAATTATACTACCCAAAAATCGAAACTACTGTGAAGTAATAATAAATAAATACGAACAGGGAAGTATTCTTTATAGCACTTACCTTTTTCACCAGCGGTTGCTGTGTAGGCCCTTCTGGACATGCGCACATCCCGGTCTGTCACACGTACCACCATCCAACATGGTCGAGAGCAATAGCTCTGTTAAATGACCAATGATAGCGATTATAAATGTTTAAATGATTAATGTATGAATCACAATTTAAGGGAGGGGTATTGGGTCGCCAGCAGTGAACTTTGAATTGATTTTGTTCCTTAATTTTCTAAATAGTGGTATATACATTTACACACATAACGGTAGCCATGTCACAAAAGTTTTAAAATTCATGTCAATTTTGCCTGGTTGCCATGGTAACCACGTAAGGCCTCTGATTGGCTAAAACCCATGACGAACGTAACTAAATAACTAAACGTGCTACTGGAACGAAACTTAGGTGGCATGTGCACGGGGTTAATACCCAGTGAACCATGAATCCGAATTTTTGATACCGTTGCCATGGCAACCGCAATCGAAACCAATCACATAATTTCATGGCGTAATTTGAATTGGAACACAATTTTTTGAAAATCGGCCTTCGTGGTTCACTAGCCCTATAAGTGCTCAATATGTGTTGCCACAGTAATGTCATGTGCATAGCATGTAGTCGTGCTCAGTTACGTTCGTTTTCGTTATGGATGTTTGCATAATCCTAACGAAAACGAGTTATAGGCCTTGAAAATTAGACAAAATTGAGGGCGCTGTTGATGTGAAATATGGATTTTGTGTGTTAAATTTCAATTATACTGAATTATCAGAATTATTAATGAAAGAATCATCGAAATCGGTGCATCATTGTCTGTAAATTAATGTAAAATAATTTTCTTAAATATCGCAGGGTGAGAGAAAACAATAAAAGCACATAAAATCATGACCCAGTACATTAATTATTTAATTATGGAAAAAATACTATAAGTATTTATTACCTTAGACATTAGCCAAAAATGAATGTGTGTAAGTGCGTACGTATAAATAATATCTTTTAAAATCTCTTCAATATAACCCACTTAAATTTTCACATTAGTATAGGAGACTATGCGCTTTTTGCAAATTTCGCGTACAATGCTTCACTTGATCAGCCATATCTCGGGGACCGAATGTCGATGCGATCGAATAAAAAGCATTTGTAGATTACAATCTACAAAATTAAGCCATTGATTATCTCATTTCGTAAATGGAAACATTATTTACCAAAGCAGACACCATACCCCCCTTAAGAATGGGGACCAATGCCGTATCTCTTCAACCTTTCGCTATTTCCATTAACACTTAAGTGCCCTAAGGGTGTTTCACTCAAGTTGTGGCCTAAGGGGGAGGGTTCCATGGAACCCCCCTCCCTAAGGAAACCACTCTCCCGATGGATTTTGTAAATAAAACTTATACACCTTTGAGGAGGGTAATAAGACCAAGGCAAGGTGCAATTATAAATGCGTTCCGGTTATCGTCGCAAATTAGGGCAAATCATTGTTTTCGAATGAGTCAAATCGCTCCTGCAAAAAAGTAACATGAAGTTTCCGCGACCCTGCTTCCAGCAGCATCACTTTGAAAATCATTTGATGTTTTATCTGCGCTAGAAGGGACCAACTACATATATTTACACAAACATTACATGTTGTTACATTCTTGTATTTTTGGGGGGCAGTCGTGCCGTACCGGGCAGTCGATCCAGAGGGGGGCAAATTTCAAGTCGGAATTCCCCCCGCCCCAGAGGGGGCCAAAAACTTCATAAGTCGTCCGGTGATTTGCTCCTATTAAGCTTGAATTGGACAAAATGCGCGCTCGTAGCGCCGAAAAAATGGATGAAAATTTATTTATTTTTGCCCAAATTTGGACCGAAATTGGTTTGAAATTCCTCGAAAAAAGATGAAAAATGCAATTGGCCAGATCGTTCCGGCTTTTTTAGAGCCATAGGGCAATTGCCCCCTGCCACCACGGCGGTACGCCAACTGGGGGCAGTCGGATTTGCCATATGGTGGTACAGCATGGCGCGCAGTCGCTACCGATTGATGGAATCGCCTTTTTCAGCACCTAAAGGGTTAATTATTTTTTCTGATTATGTAATTAATTTTTTTCAGGCATATGAAATACAGGAACAGAAAAATATTTCTTGGCAACAGGGTTGTAACTTTATATAAAATCCACATCCCGTTGGTGCCTAAGGGGGGTCCTAGGGATCCAACCTAATATCTCAAACGGACGAGATTAATTTAGTTAATTTTTATGGAAAGAGCGCATCGATAAGTTTACACAATTACAAAAAAATAGAGTGAGAGAGAAAATTGCCGAAAAAAAATCTTGGGTTACTATGACCCCCCTTAGCACTTCAGTGGTTAAAATACATATTCCTAACCCCTACGGCAATTGCTTTAGAAATCGCTTATAACCCTTCTCAGAGCCCAGTTTTTATATTCCTTTGGGGATGTAGCTCAGTGTCTTTTGGTCGACAGTGGTTTCATTTAATCAAATTTGGTGTCAAAAGTAAGTTTCTGTACCATTTATTTATTTTTTATTCCGACATATTTATAGAGATTAGCCAAGTTCAGTGAACAAGCACTAGCTTTCCCAAGGGCCCTCTCACAATATAACATACAAAAACACCATAACATTAAAATTCAAATAGTATCAGTAAATTAATAAAAATACAAAATGCAAAAAAAACATCATGTACAACAACAACCCCAAGTTGGAAATGCTTCACATGTTCTTAAACAATTACTTTTACACTAGGATTGGATCTCTGGGGATCTTAGTTAGCCCGACTGAAAATGTCATTAGAAGAGTCTGTATGGATACACAATTCCTTTTATGTGCAAATTATCAGGAAAATACCGCAACTAAAGACCCGATAGGCAGATGATATGAGGGACTACCTTTGAAGATATAACATTTTCTTTATATACCTGCTAGCATTGTTCCGTAGGACACAGAATAAAGACGTTTTCAGTTTTTCAGAAACCAAGAAAATAAAAAGACTGCAAAAAAAATATTATTTTGAAAATTTTCCCGTTGTACAAATCCACTTTGACTTGGTAATTAAATTTCACAGTAAACACAAAGGTTTACTTGATTGGAAAGCGGGCTTAAATGAATAACGTTTTCAATGCCCACAATTACATATAAAATCATTTTCCTAAAAGCTTTCAAATGTAAGTTTCATTATTCTCTAAGACTTCAAATTAAATCGCCGAAATCTAGAAATGTGACTTTGGGTCGCTTCGTCTGTTTGAAAGATTCCGGGACAATCTGTAGTACTATAACGACAAGGTTGAAATGATAAAATGATTAATCGTAAATTTATGTACTACATGCCACATGTTCCCTTTTCATCGGCATGATCGAACAAATTCGATACCTTTTCAACAATCATTAGCGTCACTGGCCATTTCACAAATAGAAATATGCTTCACTTTGCTCTCAAATGATAGTCTATGCCATTGAAGACCAGAGATATATTTTACACATAAAAAGAACATACCCCAAAACAGATAGGGACATTGATATGAGGATTAAAGACTCCAGGTAATTTGTAGGCCACTTTTAATTTGCCATAACTTTAATCAACAAATGTTGTATATTACATGAATATTTTTTTGACTCGACTCACTGATATAACACCACAAGGTATAGACTGTCAAACAGTGTTGCATAGCGTGGGAAACCCATAAGGCGGCGTGTCTTTTGTTTTCAACGCATTTTCGTCGCTGCTAATTAAACGTCGCCGGCTGACGTTAAATTATAAAATCGTTCTGTTTACACATAAGGAAGCTGATTTGGGTCCGTATCATTTCGAAAGAGGGCTTTTGTATATAAAGCTTTACACCATGCAAAAATATAGATTTGAAAATCTGGAGGGCGCACTATTTTTCAATGTGTCAGTGTCTCTTAAGTTTGAGTCTAAAGTCACATGAACTATGGCTTCGTGTTTGCACACGAGCTCGCTGTAACCAGTTACACACTGGCATGTATTGGGACTGCTGCACGTTCCTCATTCAAATAAAAAAAGAACACAGGAATCAGCACACCAGCTAAAAATTGACCATTCAATTCAGTACAGGGGGGAAATTAGATATTAATCGACAAAAATGTGTAATTTTACATGACAGTGGTAGCCATTTTGAATTATCCCTACTTAAGAATCGGCATCTATATACATATAGATCCCGATTCCTTAACTGCATTATATGCACCCCCTGCCTTGGTTAGGGATGGCCGAATCTAACAAAAAACATAATGCTAGCTCCTTTTTTTGCGGTGATCGTCAGATTTTCATCTAGGAACGTTAGGTAGTATTTTTAGTAATAAATGTTTTTATATGTAAGATACACCATTTTGAGTAAACTAAATCAATTCCATAATCAAAATCAACGTGATAAACGCCATCTTGTATTATTCGTATTCGTCATTTTTGAAAAATGATTAGCCTATATTGTTTTCTGTAGTACCCCAACAATAAGTAAACATGCATCATTTACATTAGGAGCATACCTAAAAATAAACTTGAATATAATACATGAATGTACGAGCGTTTGCGGCGGCCATTTTAAATTTTAAATTCTTTCGATCAAAGAAAGACCTATGTGTTTGTAAATTAAATGGGAATGTCTGATGTGTTGTGTGCATTTTGCAACGAAAATATAGGTTCTTAGCAGAGTTTTATTCAATTGGTATTTTGCCGTCGTCAAACCTTTAATTGCTTTCGAAGATAATTATGGTTTATGCAAACTACAACATAGTGGAATACGCGGAGAAATACAAATAATTATCCGATTCATTATTTGTTTAAGATTTGAACGAAATGGGAGTATGTGGGCAATCACACTGTACAAAAATGTTCTATTTTACCAACTTTACCTTTTAAATTACGGTAACCACAATTATCTATAATCTTCACGCTTTATTACATATCTCTAACATAAAATTACAATTTGAAGCAAAAAATGATAAACAGTGGCTAAAAAATAAACTACACATTTTGGAAAAAAGGTAGTATTTATACGCTGACCGTGTTATATTTCCGTCATATACGTTCTTTTGTACTTACTTGTTTTTAATGTAAGAAAATAACAACTATTAAAAATCGTTTTACCTATAAAATGTGTTAAATAACGTCGTCAGTACGTCTTAAAAAAAATGCAAAATCTTATTTTCCCTATCTTTTTTGTAAACTAGTTTTTAAAACTCCTTTCCTCTTTTCGTTTTTAATATTTAGTTTTAATTTTGAATAACAGCAGTACACACACTTTATATATTTAATTTTAGCATCTGGTATCAGTAAAGTCATGTAGTGTAGTGGTCTAGGGTTGAGGAACTTTTAATCTTAAGGACCGTTCGAATCTAATGTAAGGTACATGTGTAAGTTTCTTCATATGAATGATTAATTGTGACAATAGAATTGTGTACGTTTACCATAGAAATAAGTACATAACTGGTTAAATCTTTATTTCTTCACGTTTTCCCTTTTGCTTCTTGGCCTTTTTCATCAAAATTGTTTGCCTGAAAATATAACCTTTTTCCAACCACGTGTTAACCTAAATACAACGTTTTTAAATATGGTCATAGCTACAATGTTAATAATTTTGTTAGAGATGTAATACTTAATCGTTTTAATTCTTAATATTGTTTAAACAATCAAAAACCAACAACAACGTCGAAGCGAGATTTGACGCCGTTATTTTAACGGTCCATGCAATGGTGGTTTCGTTATTTTTAACGGCTACCATTAATTTACGTTCTGCATGTATGAGTCCCAGCTGCCAGTCAAATGCCTGTTTGTTACAGTTTATTTTAACAGTGCACATGTAACCTCTTGCTTATCAATCAGCAAGTAACAAATATGAGTAACTATGTTAGTTGGCGGGTGGGATGCTAAATGTGGCTGCTTGTAAAATGTATTATGCGGTAACATTTGATCTGTCTTATCCGGTATGTGAGTAACCATCCTGCTTCACATCCCAAAAGGGATACGTTTTCCTTTCAAAGACGCTAATCCCAACTAACGAAGTTATTCTAAATATAAGCTATTCCTTCGGAGCCTTGATAAATTTGATCTCAATGTCTTTGACAATATCGGACATTCATGATACTGATTTCTCGATTGATTTTGGCAACCAATCTCCCTGGCCGCGCCCGTAGACGTGGGGTTGGGGTGCGATGCACCCCACAAAAAATAGCAAAGGTCTCGCTTTATCCTGCTGAAGTTTATCTTGTCTAAAATGGCAAAGGTCCCCTTTATCATGCTGAAGTTTTTGGCAGCATGTCTAAAGAGTTGTTTTAGGGTGCATGAATAATTAATATATGAATAACCACTGGTCCATCTGCAATAACTACGACTATGCCTTGCGAACGCAAGTACTCAAAGGCAGAGCTCTTATTTTCAATCGAAGTCGACATTTTGGTGTAATGGTACAGTCATAGGCCTAACAATTTTCCTCATATTTCCTACCGCTTTGATCGCGGCCCTTTTTGGGAGACTACCTCATTTTTCTCATCTCATCTTTATAATTTCTTCTGGGACAATGAAATACATAAATATCATTTAAAAAATAGACAAAACAACAAGCTATCACATGATCTTGGTCCGGCGTGCTTAACTTAAGGTCACTATTAAGATGATGTCTGAAGATTTTACAAACTTACTTCCTCAATTTCCAAACTTTCCATTATCTATTAACCATATTCGCGAGTAGCCGAAAGAAAATATTATGAAATGGTTTTTTGAAAGTAAAAGTTTTTCTGATTAATTGTCGGTTAATGCGTTAAATCTCTCTACGGCGTTTCATTTGTAGTAAACATGGTAAATGCTTGAAAAATATATATACTATACTTTCGTGATGTGTTAAGTATATTCAAAGTGCCTGTTTTAAAGCTCCTAGTATATTTTTTCTTTTCTAGTATGGCATGAAACCTTTATTCCTATTGCCATCATGTGGAGTTGTTTGTCACATTTAATTACTTCATCATCATCCAGGTGACCCGATTCAGCTAGCCTGTCTACCACGGGGCCCTGTAACTTGCACAAGTTAAAATATTAAAATCTACACTAGAAATGTACAATAATTTAATCTAAAAGTAAACCTTCAAAAGCATATATAATCACATAAAGAAAAGGAAATATACAACCGTAGTTCTTAACATTTAATTAAAATTAAAATACATAATTTTATAACTTACAAATAAAGGGAATATACAATTTAGTCTTAGCTTTAAAATTACCAGTGAAAAAATAGCACAATTACTTACTGTAACGCAATCAATATTGAAATATTACTACAACCCCGTAATCATATGCAATGACATACATAAACCTTACCAATCCGGAAGATGCATACTCAATTCACCCCCCAATACACCCATCCAGCCTCCAAACTTACACTTCTTACACACACACGCACACACACATACACCCACACACACACACATGCACCAGACACACACCCATACACACACACCTCTCACACATTCACACACCACATACACAATCATCAAACACTCCACACACAAATACACCCACAACAACAAATTCAATGTCCACCAAAATATCGATTTGGTTTGCTTAAATTAGATTACATATAAACACTCATACAAAGGACCACAAAGAATAAAATCATCACCTCTGTACTTATTTTAAAAACATTGCACGTTTGGTGAGCTTCTGTAATCAAAGTCAAGGCGTTCCAACGATAACCCCACTGTGGATGAAAAGATGACCAAAGTACTCAGTGTCACTACCATTGGCACAAGGTGGAAGTGCTAGCAAACTGCTGTTGCTTGCCTGGTATTAATGCTATGTGTACTGGAAATTATATTGAACCTTTGGACTAAGATACGATTGGAGCCATGCCATTGATGCAATTTGTACATTAAAGTGGCCTTAAAGTAATAAAAACGGTCAATAATAAGATGCTGCCATTTAAGAATAGGAAACCTAAATTTCAGAATGATGTCAATGGAATTGACAGAAAGGACTTCTCTAGGATTAACAAGTCCGATATCGAAAAATATTTTCGCATTAAAAGACAATCATAAACTTAAACCAAATTTTACGAAGTACGTATATTTAATCTCTAAATTCTGCTGGCCATCGAGTTTAAAACTCTCTCTGCTAGCTATCACATTACTGGCCTTTGCGGATCATATACGGTATATCAACTTTTGTTGCCGTCTGCATTTTATTTACTTGACTTTGAGTTCGAAATGGATCCACCAGTTCCACCAGCAATGGAACTTAGTGGTCGTAGCTCGGGCGGATAAACCAGCCTGCTAAAGATGAATGAGTCCGAGTCTGATTTTGAACTTTCGTGAGGAGTTTCTCTAAAACTATAATTGACGACCAAACTCTCTCCGTGAATGTATCTCAAGCCTTGAAAACGTCAAGATCAAGGCTATGGTGACAGATCAATCTGAACAAATTTGGTGCGTCTAAATTGAATTTCAATCAGCCGACCTCTGAGGTGGAAAAACAAATGTTACCTACACTCAAAAAAATAAAATTTCTCTTTTTAATGCAGTAGCATTCGGCGAATAAAGAATTGTGATAAAGCTGTAAAGCTGTAAGGAAAGCTAAACGCCAATTTCAGTGTAGTAAGATAAAAATATTGATGATTTGTTGAGTCAAGTGTCAGGCCAGTTCTGGAACTGATTGGTAAAATGGTATAAACAGTTGTAAACAAACCATGCATTCCAATGGAAGTGATCACAGATACTGGTGAAATAACACATAATACTGATCATGTATTAAGTAAATGGGAAATGATTTTTGGAGTCACTTTTCAAAGGCAGACGCCAAGAATTTTGATGACTGCCGTTTTCTTCCGAATAAAGAAGAAGTTCATAATACAAATCTTGGATCAAATTTGACTGATAAAGATCACGTACAGCGATCTCAATAAACTGCTGAGTTTGACGAAGTCAGTTGGAGGTAATTGGTAAGCAAGTTAAAGAAAGCTGCTGGTGCTGACGGCCTTGGTTACAGAACTCCTTGAAAATAACACAGCAGCAACTGTTTTTCTGCTCTGCTCTTTCAGTTTATGTTTTACACACAGTACTTGTCCTCAAGTGAGACTTGGCTTAATACACCCAATTCCTAATCTGTGATAATGACCCAAAGATCCCATGACTATAGAAGAATTAAACTAATATCAGTTTGTGTGTAAAATATATTGTGATGTCATTCGTAAACGTCTCACTGATTGGCTTGAAGAAAATATAAATATAATAAATGAAGAGCAGAACGGGTTTTAGTAAAAAATTGGTGGTGTCTTGACCATAGTCTATAGTACAGAATAGAATGATGGGTTGAAGGATACTATTTTGCTGTTTTAATTGATGCCCCAAAAAACATTCGAACCGGTGTTACTCGGAACTGTCTTTGGTAAAGTTTAAGAAGTATTGGTATCCAGTAATTATTACAAGCAGCATCAAAAAGTCTATATGACAATGTAAAATGTGCTGTTAGAATCAAATGTAAAATTGACAAAAGTTGGTTCGATGTGAAATAGGTGTAAAGCATGGTTGTTTTCCTATCTCCCATACTTTTTCATTTATTCATCAATTGTAATTTGTGAACGAATTAAAACAATTGAATTGGTATGTGTTTCCAATACTAGACTCAAAATTGTTATACTTATGTATCCGATGACTTGTACTGAGTGCTTCAAAAATGTTGAATGTGTATCTAGCGGACTAAAAGGTGGCGTATTTTATCTTAAATGAGTCCAAGCCGCAAGTTGTGTGCCTTTTTTTTCGTACCAAAAGTTCGCAAAAAAAACTAACGTTAATTAGTGTTGTGATTCTGCCATTGATACATTTGGTGGTTATTAAGTACCTGTGGATTTGGTTTGACGAATTCCTTGATTTTCATGTTTCTACCCAAAATCTTGTTTGCATCTCGAGCACTATGTTGTTTGGTCATTAGTAAGTAACATTTTGAATGGTATAAATTTTAATTATTCTTTCCACCAACCTTTTTGATTCAATCTGTTGGCCCGATCCTGGTTACGGTATGGGATGGGGGTGTTAATAATTATTTCCTCGATTGATTCTTGTTTTATCGTGATTGCCGCTCTTTTCTTGGTGTTTTGGCAAATACACCCTGCTGATGCTGTGTAGGTATAGGGCTGGGTCCCTTTCCTTCCATTGGTGCGCCAGATGCAGGCGGTGGCTAGATTATGGAGTCGCCTTTCAAAACTTGATGATAGTCGTTATCCGAAAATGTTTTTTCTATGGTCGAAACCTTATCAGGATAATTGGTATTAAAAAGTTGGTGTTATAAGTAACAACTTGTATTCTACGTTTGATGTGAATCAATTATGATCCTTGCTGAACAAGTTGGTACTCGTAATCTGGTCAATCAAGTGTATAATGGTGCCACATCGTTTTTCAGAAATCGTTGGAAAGAAAAGGGTTATTTTTAACGATAACGAACAAAGCCAAATGCCTGTCGTATAAATTACATACGTGCCATACTTTTAATCTACATATGTACTGGCCCATATTTATGTACTATGGAGAAATGTAATATACTCTGTCCAGGAATTTTTTTTCTCCTTTCCGCGGGGTTTTGCCGTGCTAACGCGTGTACCCTGCAGTGTACGCTCTCACATACGTGCCTGTTTGGATCGTTACAAGCGCCCGGCGGACCGTGATTGGTTGAGTCTTACAATCAGCTTTTGTTTTCACTTGTTTGCTATGCCTGATGCGTGACTTAGACCGCGCATGGAGAGAAACTAAATAGCTGGACACGTATAGGCTTGCGTTAGCTCTTTTTAGGGTGTAAGCGCTCCAACCGCCTTGGAAAACCGGACGTACAATAAAACTCCACTGAGTAATAGAACGTACAGTTATGTAACTGTGTAAAAGATGGATTTCATTTCACTGTTTCAATGGTATGCCCCTGCCTATGATAACATCAGATATCACTTTTTTATATGATATCAACCCATCTTCACTGATCGTACTGAACGATGATCATTCTCTGTATTATGCTGACGGTAACCTCTGTTATAAAACTGTCAGTTTTCCAATAATTTCTTACTCTATACGTAAATCAATTGTTTACATAATTTTTTAGATATATTTTTTTTTTTTTTTTTTTTTTTTTTTTTTTTTTTTAAATAATATGTTTTTGACTTTTCCATGGTGTATTCATGTTTTCCCCCTCTGCTTTGGCGCGTGTTAATTTGGAACATACATACACTAACAAGTACAGCTATATGAATATGTTTAAAATTTTAGTAGGTGGTGAAGGGAAGAGATGAGTGAGATTTGTTTGAATAGTAATGGACGATGGATATATGTCGGTGTATGATGGTGTGTATGTCCTGTGTGTGTGTGTGGTGTGGTGGTGTGCGTGTGTGTGTAATGTATGGAGTGCGTGTGTATGTATATGGTAGTTTGCTTGTTTATGTTTTGGTTGGGGTTTGTTTTTTATTATTACATGTACATGGTATGTGGCAGATCGTTCATATCAATTCAAACCTTCTCGTCCTTGTTTGCTCTCTTCTCTTCCTCCTTCCTTGTCAGTTTCAATCCTGTCCTGTATATCGCTTTTTGGGATTGTAGAGCTCTCTGCTGAAGGTCAATTGACCGAAAGCTCAGTTACCAGCAGGGTGATTGTAGGTTGCTCCGGTCGACGTCTGACCTTTTTCCCGCATAGTATCTCTATATATAGATAAATCCCAGTAGGTTAAATCATCCACAGTAAAGTGCCAACCAGAAGGGAGCTGTAAATAATTATTAGAATGGACTTGATAGTTGAATAATACATTGTTGTTTACAACAAAGGTTGTTTTATGAAAGGCCAGCCTAGCAAGCTAGCAACCTCCACTCATCATAACAAAATGCAAAGTGAAGGTATTCACATAGAGTTCAATAAACGTCTAAAGATTTACATAACATTGTAATAAGATCATTAAAGTGTCAGCATGGCAGACATATTGATTACTTATAGAGTTGCCAAGAGATGCTCTGTCCTGTGTCTACAAGTGTTTAATAGTTCATTCCTTTTTTCATGAAGAAAGGTTGGGTTGCGCGCTCTGTAATGAGGTATTTTCTGTCTTAAAAAAGTCTAGTTTGCTGGTAGTTGAGTAGGCTTTGGCCTTACTAATTAGTTTCCACTCGATTGAATAAGATATTTTCTTGTCCTTTAAATTCCAAATATGTTCACTTAATGTGGGCGCATGCCTTTGTCACTATTAAAGCTGGCCATGTGGTTGTGAACCTTGGTTTGAAAGAACCTTGTTTTTAAACACTTGTATAGACACAGGAAGACAGGAATCTATTGGTCAACTATAAGTAATCAATATGTCTGCCCACTCTGAACTTTAATTGCCTACTCTACAATGTATGTATCTTTAGGACTGTTTATTGAACTCTCTGTGAATACCTCATTTGCATGTTGTTCTGATGAGTGGAGGTTGGCCCTAGCTTGCTAGGCTGGCCCTTCATGAAACACGTTGTAAACAAACAAGTATTAGCCAATAACTATCAAGTCCATTTAATAATTATATATATATAATATATATATATATATAGTATTATATATTTAATATATCTATATATAGAATATATAATATATATAGTCAAGGGTGGCGCTGTTGCGGTAAGGCTGATGGAATATAGAACAATAGGTGCTAAAGGGTACGCACATAACGCATTTGAAGTATTTTTAAATGGCCGGGTAGGCCTATAAAGAAGAACAAGTCATTGGAAAAGAAAGAAAGATCAGAGTAGAAGAAAGCCTCAAACAAGAGCACTCGCCGGGAATCAAACCGGGTCACCTGCGACAGAAGTGAATTTGTCAGCTCAGTTGTTTCTGACTGGTCCGACGGCCATTAGAGTCTGTAGTTTAGGGTATGTTATGTAATGACCCCGGCCTATGTTACAATAGGAAGGGATAAAGAAGAAGATAAGGTGTTGTAAAACATGTTTTTGATTGTAAAGGCTTTTTTGGGGGACCACACGGTATAGAGAAAAACTGCATTTTATCAAAAAGACACCACAATTATAAACTTTAAGGTTTTGTCATTGAATTAATATTTGATCCAAGTATATTGGTGCGTACTGACTCTACAAAGTTGCATTTTTCAAATGCGATTTCTCAGAACGTTTTTCGTATTTTGTTTCCCAACATCCGTAAATATGTATACTTCATAAAAAGTCTGTACAATAATCACATTCATAGAAAAGGAATTTGTTTAGATTGAATTATGGCTTACGTGTTTGGCATCGATCGCCGCTTCACACCGGTTCTCACTCGCATTGTAATTGGGCCCGCACCAGGTTCCTCCATTCAACAGGAGGGTAGTACACACAGCTGAAAATGTAACAATTCTGGCGAAGTCAACACAGGTGGTAAAAAGGAATTTACATTGATGGGCAATTTTAATTTTATGTAATGTGCTCCAAAACAATATTTGAATTGCCAGCATTTTATGATTCGATGCTCAAAAACTTCATGATCGACGTTACCTGACATGAACCAAAATGTGAAAATGATTAGCAATAGGGTTTACCGTATTCTGTTGTGATTGTAGCCTAGCACTTTACTGTGTGTTGCCTATTGTTTCCCAACATACCTCCAAACATAAAAGTTATATAGTTATAAGAAAAAGGTTAAAATAGTCATGTTCCTGATTAGAGTTCACTTTATTCCATACGATTATAATCCAGTAAATCCCTAAATGCCATTTTTGTCACTTTTCAAAAAATCCACGTTGCTAGTCAGGCTGGTAGTCATCTTTCTCTAGGCACGTAAGCGCTATAGACTAAAATTTAATAAAAATAATATTTAGAAAATATGTTAAAAAATATAGAAGAGAGAAAGAAAGAATAGAAAGATTTAAAAGAAAGCTCTTTATTGGGTTTTGGAGCCCTACAGGATGACCCAAAAAATGTAAAACATGGAGACAAAGCTCTTGATATAATTACAAAAGAAAGTAGAAGTAAGCATGGGTCTTCTTGTGGTATCACTTTTTAAGCCAATTAAAATAAGCTTTAATTTGCCATTTATTTCATGCCAATTCGATACGTAGGACACAAAGATATGCTTATCAAATATGAGATTGCAAACTCAACTTGGTACGATTTTGTCTTTTAACCACGTGATGAAAGCATGACGAAACATGAATACATTTGACTTCATAACACATCTTCTTTTAGGTAACCTTAAAAGAAAAAAAAATCTTTGCAGTGTGTTTCTATTAAAGAAAGAGTTCATCGTGTTTTACCAAACGTTCAACGTTGGATCTACCACAAACAGTCTTCTAATAAAGAGAAATGTTACTGCGTTCTTGCCATTCTGGTCCGTTTGGCCCCGCTACGTTGACTTTATTTCCATTTCCGCCGCTTCACTATCCATGTAGGCTATTATCAGAGGTTTGCTTGTTCTTTTTTGCGTGTCTTGTTGTTTCTTGTATCTACAGCATAATGCATTTTCTTGGATGGATAATTTTTAAACCATACTACAAAATAGATTGACAGTCAGTGAAAATTACTGGACCATCCAGGATTTGAACTGGACCTTCGGTTTACTAGTCCGATTGCTCTGCCACTGAGCTAATGGGTCAGATGGGGAAGAAGAAACAGTGATTATGTTAACTGCAGGCCTTCAGTCCAATCCTGTTCTCCTCTATATATTTCTAACCTAGGAAGCTTGGATGTACTTTTAGGGAATATAATCATTATGGAAAACCAAATTCGATTGCTAGCTATAAGTGAAGATTGAAGCCTCAACGTGTTGGGTAATTAAATGGATAATTTTAATCTTCTACCACACACACAACATAAATTGAACAGTCAGTGAAAAATTCAGAACTGGAGCTTTAGGTTTTCGGTTAAGTATGGACACAGCAATTCAAAATGTTCCCCATTTATAATACTCTTTAACAAATAAAAATAATAATTATAAAATGAGGCATTAAATTACTGCTATGTGCAATTGCAAAAGTAGATTAACGCGCAGCGATTGCCTCAGGAATTAAATCTTTGTTGACATTTCAATATTTTTTTTTGCATTTGTTCAACTTCTTTAAGTAACTAAATGTATGAAAACTTTTTAAACTTACGGTCCAACCGATTCATGAAGCTTGAACGGAACGCCATCCACTGCAAAATCGATAGGATAGTCCGGTAAAACCAGTCCCGTAGGTGCCGCAATAATATTCATTCGAATACTCTTAAATTTGATGTAAAAATTGGCAACATGATAAAACAAGTTTTCAAAACATGTGCTGTCCAAGGCGACCGGAGCAGGATATAATCAATATATGAAATATAAGAACAACATAAATCAACGACAGAACAATAAACAAAGATCAAAATGAGAGCGTACTTTTTACGAAGTCTATGAACGACACTTTAACACTTAAGTGGGTCAAGGGGGGGGGGGTGGGTCCACATGGACCCTAAAAATCAGTTTTGCAGTTTCGCGCGAAGTTAATGCACAAAGTGATCGTGTCGTGAGGCCGTTGTTTCGATAATTGTCAAACTTGTTAATCCGCATCTTCTGACATGGTGCAAAGGGAAAAATCTCACACGCGTTGGGAGAACGCGTTGGGTCCATTGGACCCCCGTTGAACACCAACGGGCATACCCGTTTCCATATTTTATAAGGTGAACCTTTGACCTTTGGTGGCTACCGTATGGTGACCTTTTTTATTTGCTTTAATTTCTCACAAACAAATACTAATAAATTATTAAGTTTCATTAACCAATTATATGCTATTATGTAATTGATCTGCTAATTTATTTCCCGTCAAATATGAATGGTAAATATATTGCTCGGAGAAAAGAAAAACAGTGGTAAAAATATTTATCTACACCCCTGTTTTGCTAAACCAAAGTTAATTAATCCATTCTTAACTTGGAACAACTACTAGTTAAAAAGTATCAAGTGTGCATATCAGAAAACAAAATGGCTTCTTTTTGGTTGAAAAATTGGGCATCATGAAAACAATGTTCGCCCCTAACTTCAAGTTGTTGAAAGATTTGTCAATTTTTCTGATTGTTGTTAAATGTTTTTGAAGTGTCTTCTCATGTGATGATTTTATTGAACTCTTCTTTTGGGAAAGCTATTTTTTTTTGTTTTAGGTTAGGGGTCCATAGGGATACCCCCTTGACACACCAACGGGGCACGAGCAAGACCTGACCACTCTTAAGTGTAAAGGACAAGAGAGGTCCTGGGACACGCAAATTTGTTTGGCAGTTTTATATATGATAAACGTTGCTTGTGTTCCCAACTCGTATTCCTTGTAATTGTTTTAATTGGGCACTTTGTATTAACTTTTGAAAATTCATCTCTTCTTTAAGTTCAAAATAGAAATCCCATAACCCGTTGGGATGATTATTACGGGTTCATCAGACCCCTTTGTCCTACAACGGAAGTTCGGTATAAAATATACTGAAAATAAGCAATCATAACATTGGTCCAGTTTAAGTACAAATGTCTATAGCTATTTTAATAAACAGCTAAGAATAATGTAAAATTCAGTAACTTCTTAATAAACTGATAGCATAAGTTTGCTTTGCGATCTCTCCCCCACTGTACATGTCAAGGGCAATACCAAACAAAATATGACAAATTTATAGTAGAGTCAAAGTAATGGGACTCTTCTTGCATATTTGATAGGGATGGTATTGATACGGGGTTCAATCCCGGCAATGGCAGACACTAGGCCTTGTTGCCATTACAAAACATATTGTGACCAGGGTACAAAGTTACTGTACAGAATCGGCTTACAGGAAACTGATGCAGTCAGTTATACAATGGTCAGGTTAATGATTGAAGGGGGACTTATGCATTGTTGGCCGATCTAATACGGCTTAATACTCTATTAATAGCCAAGGTTGACCTAGATTTTGATGACCAATAAAAAACTTAGTTGTGTTGTGTGTAATCATGATATAATATATTATCATTATATTTAGGACGCATGCACCCAAATTTGGAGATGTGGTGCTCTACAAAAAAACGGTGAATATTTATTGAGTTAATTTGGTTGTGCTTTCGAAACGTACAGATATTTGACGTTGTAAGTACACGAGACCAACATCCAATTATTTGGGTCGTTTCACGTCGCGACGTTTGATTTGTAAGCATGTAAACAAGAAGTACAAACAATTAGTTTTGAATATGGATGATAAACAATTGTTGGTGAGCTTTACATACTATAGACCAGTAAACAGCAATGTTTGTAAACATGTTAGGTCTGGTATCTTGGAATAGGTCGGCCTGCTTTACACACTGGAGCTCACTGGGCAATTGTGTCATTTTAGACTTTTAAACTATAGCCAACGATTTCGCAGGAATAGATGCGCAACAAAAGAATTGACGTAGGATGTTAACTGGTCTATACGAACGTTAAATTTGAAGGATAGCATTGATTCGCACCTATCTATACTACAAACAACACTGCAGTAGATGTATTTCATTTCATGTGAAATTTTAGTTTCACACATTGCATTTTTTTTCTTGTCAAAACGGGTATTTATTGTAGCAAAATATAACTAACTGTTTTTGCAAGCGGTAATCAGCTTTTGGGGTTGATTATGGCGGTGGGCTGGATTGTGTTGTGTTATTCCCAGAGTGAGGATTTGAGCGACTTCTACCTCCCATAGCTCATATTCCTTCTTTCCTAGTTTTTTTTTTCCTTAATCAGCATGCCTAGAGGTTTTAGTGGTTTGTCAAAGCTGAAAGCCAATCCCGTCCTACATGTATATCGCTGTCAGTGTCGAACAAGAGTAGGGTTGTAACCCCCGACTGTTCCCAATCCGCCCCATTCTCAAAAAACGGGCCATGTTAGGGAGCGTCCGTAATCATGGATACACGCTGCCCCGGATCAGCTTACTCCGTTGAATAAATCCCTGACAAAAGGGAACCCACACAAGCCATTACACATGACTTGTGGATACGCTAAGAAAAGTAAGAAGCTACGTTGCTAATAGGGTTACATCCTGGAGCCCTGAGATGATTGTGCCACTGATCCAACACCACGCGGTGTATCGCAAGCAAAAGGGCCATAAACGTATTTCTGCAACGCGTTGCGAGAAAGTTAGCAACGCGTTGCGAACATTTCGGCAACGCGTTGCGCCATTTCGGCAACGCGTTGCGACGTCGGCCATCAAAGAGCATGAATTTCTGTGACGATATTTCAAAAATAGACCCACAAAACGTCGTTCTAATCCTTTGCAACGCGTTTGCAAACCTTCACGCACGCGTTTGCCGAGCTTCACAACGCGTTGCAAAGCTTCACAACGCGTTGCTAAGTGCACACGCCCTATGGGTCATAACGTTTTGCCCAACGCAGGCATAACACCGTACGGGGAATGCCAGCCACGGTCGAAACCCAAAGGACAAGGAGGCACAATAAAATGAAACTGATAGTGCCAAGTATACCAATGATACGCACTGCCCAAGAATAAAGAACTTGGCCAGATATGATGTGATATTGGTAGCTTAAAGTCCGATGGTAGAGGCTGGAGCTGGCGTGCAAATGAAGAGCGTTGTGAGGTTGGTGTTGGTTTTGCAGTAAAATCACAACTTGTAAACCACTGCCAATCCTCCCCAATGAACTCATTGACCGTTTTTACTGCTCTAATAGTAAACGAGTGAAAATTTCACTTCCAAAGGTGAAACTCTTGTAAACCACTCCAAAATAGTGGTTTGTACTTAAAAAGAGCGAATTTTTACTAAAAAAGAGTGAAAAAACCACTCCACTCACTCCAAAAGAGTGGGATTTCCACTCGTTTTCGTGGTTGTCTTCGGTTAAAACTCCTCGAAAGATTCCTTCGTGTAACTCCTCAATTAACATTAATAACAGATTTGAGTCACGTGTCATACTATGTAATCTGTAGACGGAGTAGTGAGGTGTAACGTAATTTGAAGCATTTATTGCCTTTGACCCTAAACCATTGGTCAAGTGATGGGTTTTTTTTTTCATTGATTGACTTTAAACACCTGATCTCCATCAAGGTCCCTCATATGGCTAAACTTTTCTCTTGACCTTGTTTTAAATTTTTACACACAATAAAGGAAATTGAGAGCTTATGTGACCCCAGCTGACGCTATGATCAAAATTTCTTGTCCTTTTGTAGGGGATGTCAAACTACACCACTAACATGATCACGTGATCATACTATTTAATCCCCCTGTTATGAGAGTTGTGATTTGAGGGTACGTAATTTGAAGTATTTTGACCTTTGACCCCTAAACCATGGTCAAGTGATGGGTATATGATTGACTTTCATTGTCGCTTGTCATCAAGTCCTACAGGAGGGCTAAAAGATTTTCACTAATTTGACCTGGTTTTTAAATTTTACTTAACCTTACTTACTCTGGGGATGTCAAGTGCAAAAGTTGCACATTTGATTGAAAATGATAACATGTCATCACAATTCTTTTCCTAATATCAGTGACGTAGATATACATCATGCATCCTTGACTTCGAGCAATAAATAGCACTGTTGATATCCAGTAACTTCCTCTCGGTAATGCATGAGGATAAAGCACTACGAATTACTTTTCACTGTATTGTAATAACACATGGGCTCCTGTACTTCCAGATAACAAGGATTATCAGTTGCTCATCACCGATTAACGATTGAGCTATTTTAAATTCTTCAACTTGACGCCTAACAGACACAAGATACTCGTCCTCTTCAACGCATAATAATTGTTTTGGCTGCACTGTGCGTTCAATTAAAGTGATATAGGGTATAAATCCCTATCGGCACATATATAATAAAATTTCCCTAAATAGAACGTACCAGATGTTTTTCATGGCCATTGGAGTATTCTTCCTTGCGAACAAAATCAAGATTTATTCCGACAAATGTACAAACTGTACAGTAATCAGGAGCTACCATGTTATTTCCCTGTGGTATATTTACCACGCCGCATGGAAATACCGAAACAGAAGCAGGCGAAATATATCTCATATCGCATATATCACGTGCACGTTTGCCACAAGCCTCATCCTTGGACCTTCGTTGAGCCACAAGGATAGGATCGAATTCTTTAGAATTTTTTTTTATTGCAAAAAAGACACTTTTAAACCTCAGTGATATTTGAGAAAATGTTAAGAGGGATGTTTTTAGATTCATTTTTGTGATTAACAAGGTTTTAGTTGGCCTAAACACTACGATTCCATGAAACGTGGACATTTGAAAAGATCCGCGAAATATTTATAGTTTTATCTCAGTCGCACGGTAACCACTGATCTCTAATACAATGATTTGGATACACAACAGTAATTGTATATTACATTATGGAGCATCTGGTCGATCCGAACACATACCCCCAGAGACACCTTTTAACAGAAGTTGTATCCCGAGTGCACGTTTTTTAGAGACATGCCATCCCATACCGCAAATACAAATTGAGCTCACTGAAGTGGCTTGATTCTGTAGTCCCTGTTAGGGGGTTGGTCGGCCGATCCACCTTTCAATGGAACATTTTTGGTATCATGACCGGCTCTTACCACTGTTTGGCTCTTTTTGGATGACCAATATGTCCGTCAGTTGCTACAAGTACGAAGCCCAGGTTTCCAATCCTTTGTATAGAGATTAGTGTTCGAAACCAACTAATGTACCAATGTACCAAGTGCGCTTCTGTTGTATGATGTAGAGTTCCTACTTTTATTCTAAAAACTATATGTCCTCAGAATCCCAGGCTCAGTTAAAAAAAAAAATTCGGCGAATGTCTCATTTTTGATAATGTATATATTTTAGAAGGAAACTTTTTAAATTACAGCTTTGTTTTTATTTCAATGTTAAAAAGGAAACGCGATAGTCTTTCATACTACAGGCCCGAACTTGACTAACCACCGATCATCCTTTCAATTGGTGTGAACGACTAAACATGGCTTGTGGGTCAAACGACTAGCGACATAATAACGGTGGCGGCTTCTTAAATCGTCTAATGCGTTCGAAAGTTACGCGTGAAAATGGTGTTTTCTTCCAAGGAATACTCCAATGACCCATGCAAACCATCTGTACTCATATTTTAGGGGATATTCCATATATATGTGCCGCATAGATTCATCCCAATAATCCCTTACCTTTGCCCATATATTGCATCATTTTTCTGAAAAGGAAACGAAAAGATTTACAAAAATCATGAAAGAAAGTTGGTTGCAGACTGTGACCTAACCGCTTGTGCAAAACAAAACTTAACTTACAGTACCTTGCCGCGTAACCCCCGTATTCCTTTTCAATTTACCCTGTTTGTTAGCATAGGGTGTCGCTGACCCTTTTTTGTATATTCGTAAAATACCTGTGGTAAATTGAATATAAATGAGGTCCCGCAATAAGTTAGGGATCTTGGTTCTGCACAAAAATGTTTGTCACAGCTTACAAGCACCTATCCACCACCGTGAGTTTGTTCACATTAGTTTCTTTTTTTCAATAAATGAGGAAATCTACAGTCAAAATTATTGACCTCAAAGTTTATTTTTATCGCGAACGATGCCAGCTCATCAAACTGGGTAGACGTTTTCAAAGTAGAAGTCCCAATTATACAAAAGAGTTGCCATTGGTTTCGGACCTGTGCTACTGCACACGTCATACATGTAATTAGCATACGCCTGACATCTATTCAACTGCTGGACAGTAACAAAGGCTCTGCAGTTCCAACTCAACAGGGGGATCCTGATAGCTTTGTCCGCTGAATAACCAGGTGTATTTTGCCGTGTCAAGTATGCCATGATTTGCTAGAGTCAATGTAGCATAGTGTATGTCCCTTGATCACTGGTATTCCCATAAAAGTAAATTGAGTTGACTTTTATTCATTTTTCATGAAAATATGCAACCTTTTCAATTGCATACCAATAAATCGTAATTACAATTTATTATTATTTATAGTGGAAAATGGTGTAGTTCTGCGAAGTATGTAACCACAAAATAAAAAAAATAAAAAGTTTTTTACTTTGATCCCATGGCCAAAACGGCATAATCTAAGTTCTATTTACTAATTTCAACGAAGGGTTTCGCCGCTTATATTTCCGTCTTCCCTCCTCCACTTTGCGTTCACAGGTCCCCTCTCCTCTATCGGGGGGCCCTTTTCAAACGGAAGGTAATTACGTTGAATGGCTTTCGCTGGCTCTCCAATAAGCCAGGCATGCGAAGATTACAATCAGCACCTGTAACGTGAAAAGTTCAGATATTTCGGCGTGATTCATTTGCGTGGGTTGTTTGGGGAGGACAATTCTTAGCTAGTTTAAACAATATTAGCGACATTTTTGAAGAGCCGCCCCCAATTTGCCAATTTGATATTTTTGCACAGTTATGTTTTAATTATCTAGAGAAACTAACACCTTCGAGAACGAAGAAATGCTCAAAAATGAAAATGGAAATGGTAAGTTTATGTCCTCCTTGGATGAATAGTGCCACTCAAGAACGAACTTCTGCGTGTAACCAATAAAACAACTAATGAAGGGCTTATATACGTACAATAGCGCTATTTTTCCCGGCAATTTCATATTGGAGGCCTTCTCCAACAGCCGTTTGAAGTATTACGAAGAAAGCCCATGGCCCGATTCGTTAATAAGCCTCGTCCCCAAGAAGCCCAGATTTTACCGGAAGGTGGTCAACCTTTTGGTATCATAAAAGCTAACTATTTTTCTCATTTTTACCCTGTGAAATCTTTGAGCCAAGGAATTTTTGGTTTGGAAGTTATGAGCGAAAATGTTGGCCACATTTTGGTCTACCATATTAATTTACAACACACTACTCTAAGGGGCTTTACAAACTCACGTTTTTAGCCTCGCATCCAAATGGATTGAAATATCGGCGCGAATTTACAGATGGGTTTTGGAGTGATAGCCAATCTATTAAGATGAAAACTGGCATATCCTTTAAAATAAAATCCCCTTTAAATATTCTACTACCACAACCATTCCTTCGTTGCGGACACATTGAGGCTTTAATTGACCGGAGGAAGATTTTTTTAGGATACGAATTTTCTCTCAAATTGCACAGGATGGATTGTAGACCACCACCAGAACGTTCTGAAGGTTTATTGCCACAAACAGTACAAAAAAAACATCAAACCTTGTTTTGAACTTGCCTAGACTATCGTACTTGTCCCCATAGAACAACCGTTTCTTGGACTTTTCTTTCGTGCACGACAGAAAGTACTAAACAATCATATCTTATTTAAACGGCGTATTCGGCTTATCACTTCAGGTGTGATCTAATACATGGAAAGCATTCCAAATCTTCAAAAAACCGGGTTCGAAAAAATTTGAGGCGCTTCTGTCCGGGAATCTCCTCATGTCTCTTAAACATAACACAGGTATCGTGTACTAGCCAGTTACCCAATGCAAACCGTGTAAAAATCTAATTCTTTGCTTTTTAATATTTGACCTTCCGTGAAAGTGATCTATCGCGCCAACCTTTAGTGTCCGTCCTTTGGGTATGTTAACATTGAATTTGGACTTTTATTATGCCGAGGGCGCTCTTATAATTTATCAGCCTCTCGAGATCGGTGCTATGATCCGGTTTTACGGTATATTAACGGTCAAGCGTATAAATATTACTCTTTTTTTTAAATTGGTGTGGTGTTGTTTTCTAAGTGTACGGTTGACCGACAAATCCCCTCCGATGCATGTTCCACACGAGAAACTATCATCCATGTAACTATGGTAGAATCACCTGCAAAAAGACTGTTAGCACAATCTCACTATATTCCCTATAACTCCCAAAATGGAATCAGCTTCCTCCGCTGATATGAAAAGCATCTAAGACATCACTACTTCCAACTAGACTACATGAAATAGACCTGGATATTAAAGTAGGCAAGCACACTTAAAGATTAGACCTCAACAGCAGCATGCCTGGCAACTTGAGTTCAGAGACAGCTATTACAGTCGATTTCTCACAGTAATAATTCAGACGTTTCAGAAGGTTCAGATACATACACAGTTGAGTAAGAAGAAGAACGCATCAGAAATACAGAACAAGGCGGCCTGGAACTGAAGGCCGTCTTGTAAAAGTAAGAAAGCCGGGAGAGAAGATTTCAAACGATTTAATTGTGAAATTTGTGCCCTGAAACAACTAATGATGACAAATTTTGAGTAAAAATTGGTCCAGCCGTTTGATAGTTAAATATGCAACTAATTGGCTCATCGAACAGTGTGGTAATTGATGTGGTCGACCACGTTTGGAGACGTTTTTTATTCATAACATCGAAGGAAACTTTTCCTGAGTCCTTAAAGTGCGTGTTCCGATCGTCTTTGGGACCCCCTGTATTTACCCGGAAGTAGTACGATTTTGATATCAGAAGATGAAAGGCCGTATTTTTTCCTCATTGTCGTCCTGAAATTTTGAGCCCTCGATCCATTTCATTCCCAAGATATAAACAAAAAACCGCCGTTTTAGTGGTTTAGACCACTTTTATTAGCACAGTATTGATAGGGCTTTGCAAAATTCATGATGCGTCTACCATCAACCCCGCAAGTTGTTTCCCACGGTACTTGTGGGTTTATGTTGCAGTGCCATGCTCATAATCAAGTAGAGAACACAATACACATAATCGGAACACCACCTTAACTTTTAGTGGAGTAATGGACTTTCTCTGATTCCAAACTCAATTTTGATGGAGTTAAATGTGTTATCGTTACAAAATATCCATTATTATTATTATGCGAAACGATCAATTCAAAACATGGAAACAAAGACTCATACTTCTCGAGTGCAATCTAGTCCCAAGCTTGCACTTTGCGTCATATGTCACGGTGTAGGCGGTTTTAATATGATTTTGTAGTTCTTACTTGGTTGAACGTCTCAGTGAAACTGCAAGCTCTTACAAGACAAGTTTATGTTAATTGGTTTCGGGAATACCTTTCTAGGAGGAACTCCTTGGATTACGGGGAGCGTTTTCAAAACTTGGGTCTTCTATGCCAAATGAATAATAGGCCTTTAAGAAAGATTAAAACTTTGAGTTTTTTTTAGAAAATTCTCATTTTATATTTATAACAATTAATAAATTAGTCGCATTTATCGGAATACTTCTGTACTATTTCTGCACAAAAACGGTCACGTGGTCACCCTGTGATTTTTAAGCAAATGCTTGTTTTATTCTGTCACATCTCCCTAAATGTGGATGGAATTAATTTGTTTACAACACTGAACTATTCCATTCTGCATCAATCATCGTATTTTAGGTCGGGCCATTTCTCTTATGTTATTTTTTATCTTCCTCAACCAGCTCTATTTAAGATACGCAATAAATTAATTTAATCAACCAAATCAACTCAAATTGAACCAAATGCCCTCAACATTTGTAATAATTGATATAATCTTAAAAATATGGGCAACAATTCAAGATTGTTTTTTGGCACTTAAAAAAAATCACTCCTGTCAAGTGTTTGGGCGAATTTACCTTTGATCTGACCCGAAAAATAACGCTACCTACCTACCACCCCCCAAACCCCCACAGAACGCTACCTCCTTTTTAAGGATACATACCACCCCGCTGGATACCAGGAAGCCGAGGCCCTACGTGTTTACCATGGCACCAAACAATATATATCTTACTCCAATGTTTTTTCGAAACTTCTCAATGAGGGCTTTAAAGCATTAGGCACATTTTTTTTTTTGAAGAGGCGTCCTCCCAATTTTCAAATAAATGAGATTACACGGTTGCATTTGTCACTGGCTAGTAAACATAACCTGTGAATGGTTGCCGAAGGGATTTGTAATTAGAATAATTATAATCGGATCCACCGATAATAATTCAACGGCTGCTAGGAAACGGCTTTCCATGTGAAATAGCCGGGAAATAGCGCCATGTACGTGTCTTACGCTCATCCATCTAGTTGGTTTTTAAATTGGTCAGCAGGCAAAGTCACGTTAGATGTTATTTTCCTCGAGTGGCACTATTTCATCATGGACGGACTTAAACGTTAGCATTTTCATCTCTGCCGTTAAATCCAATCTGGGATCCAAATTCTAATTACAATCCGCCTAATTTTATGATAAATAACGCATCTTTTGCATTCCGGTCGCAGGTATAGTTTCCTAGACAATCACCACGTAACTGTGCCAAAATATCAATTGTTAAAAATTGGGGGCGCTCTTCAAAACATGTGCATTCTTGCTTTATATGATCTATGACACAAAACATGTCATCATCTGGTAACATGAGTAATCCATCTCAAAGTTTAGGTCTGACCCCTTAATCTTTGTCATGACACACCATCTTAGTGGGCTCAACCGTTAACCTAGTGAGATGTACTGTTGAAAGACGATTGCAGGACCAAAGCTAAATCATGGGTTTAAGCTATAAAAAGGTGCAGTGAGCAGTGTCAGATCAAAATTTTTGGGGTGTAAGAATTTTAAGGGGTAAGATGAAGTGAATTTTCAGGCAAAATGGGTAAATTCTTACGAAGTGAGCACGAAAAACTGCTATTTTTAATTGGTAAAATAGACAAATATTGCATGCACAATGGCGCTCGGAGGCGCGCGAGTATGGTGGTATATCTGCCGGAAAACCTCTGACCAAAGCGATCCATGATCGATCCTGGATCGCTCTTGCCTCGATAATTTACTATTTTAAGTAATTTTTGACAGCTACCACCCTGTCATCTGTTGAAAGGTAGGG